>NW_026505561.1:0-15266 GCF_026875155.1 Cherax quadricarinatus
CCTTGTTTCTCACAATAACTGCATTCTGAAGGTCGGAGGTGAAGTAAAAAAATCTTGTTTGAATCATACATGCATTCAGTTTCCTTAATCGAAACAGGGCGCCGGGTTCGTTTTTTCTTGGGGACCGAAAAAGGGGAGCTTCCAGGGGAAAGGGGATTCCTCAATAACTCCATCAGGGGCATCCATGAAGAGTTTTTTCGCAAACTCTTTGCGCATGGGCAGGCGAATGCAGGTACATAAATGGTTTTTTTTCCTTTTGTAAGTGGAATAGGGTGAAGAAATGGGGCAAACCCATCGCCACCATCTAGTGCGCTGCAGAATGTGCATGTTGAGAACCTGAAGAATTTTGGGACCTCTTCAGTATCTGTAAAAACTAGATCATCTTTCGCACGGGCCCGGGGTGTTGAAGAGTCAGAGCAGACTCGCCGGGGAACTGCACTCACGGGAAGTCAGCTGGGCTTCACCCTCCACCTCCCGGGGAGAGAGAATCTGAAAAGGGTCACAAGTGGGGTATTCTTCCGCAGGGAAAATTCTCGATTTTTCATTTTGACAAAAAGGACTTGCAACTTCCCACGTTGCACTGTGTGCAAGGAGGGTTAAAGGGGAGAGGTCCTTGATCGCACTGTCGTTTCAACCACACATGGTCTCCTTAAAAAAGCTCTGCTCACTAAACTTAACAGAGTGAGCGAGTTAGCTGAAAAAGTGATGTCAACTTTGAAAACGTAACTCTGCTCGCTGAGGGCCAGACACAGCAACAGTCGCCTGCCGACGGGGTTTAAACTGCGGCTGACAACGCTGTTAACTACACAGCATCAGATTAGAGGAAGGTTAACGGCCCCCCGACGGGTTTTCACTGGTAACTAAGCGCTGTTTGCCAGGGGGTAGGGGCAACGACTCTACACGAGTTATCAGGAAAGAAACCGCCCCCGGGGAGAATGTGCTATAAAACCACCGGTTTCCAACGATTCCCAGGCACTGTGCATACTCTGAGACAGAGTAGCACGTAATGGATCCAAGCACACCCCCAAAAGGGGCACATCCACTCCTTAATTCTGCTTTCCACTCAGGGGGATCTAAGCGATCCTAAGGTCGCCATGGTGCTGTCTAAAAAGGGTGGGGGTCTTGTCTTACGTAGGGGAACGGAGGAGGTCACTACATACTTGAGGGGCCTCCACCCCGATTTCCCAGGTCTCAATTTAAGACACAGGGGGCGCCGTTGTGATCACGGGACAACTTGTCAAGGTGAATTTTGGTATAAGAAGAGGGCTGGCATTTTCTAACCCCCTCTCTATTTCAAACGGGGTGCCAGTTTTCCCTAGCAACTTAACCTAGGCTTGCCTACATTATCGCCTATTATACCTATGTTTAAAGGTCTTAGGTCACTTTTTATTATCTAGAGTTGCCTCAATAATCCTAACATTAGTGTACTAATGTGACAACTCCCACAAATGGGGGTTGTCACACTGCTCTTTGTGAGACACTGTCTCTTTTGGGAATTTTTGAAAGAATTTCAGAGATTGGGTGAATTTGGGATTGCAAAAAAAAATTAAGTGAAAAAAAATAGGTTAAGGAAAATCAAAATTGGGGTTTAAAAGTTGAATACAGTTTTGGGGAGGGAGAGATTTGGGAGGAGGGGGTATTTAAAGAATTTTAAGGGACTGTCACGGGGGTTTGAAAGATGAGAAAAACCATGAATTGATGAGGGAAAAAGATTTCATAGGATTTAAACAAAGAATTCCCCTTGGGAAACAAAGAGGAATTTGAGGAAGTTTACCAAAGCCCCCTTTAAATGGTGTGAAGGGAGGGAGAATTTTGCAGCGGGGGAAGGCGGGGATGGAATTCATGTCTAGGGCAATGGGGGGCGGATAAGGGGGAAAAATTGTAAGTTTGGAAGTTGGAAAGAGGTCGGAAAAACTTTGTCCACAGGCTGGGAATTTTGGGGGGTTTTACGTGGAGAATGGGGAAAAATGTTCAGGGTATCCCCTGAGTGGAAAACCCCGGGGTATCGGCCTAGGAAAGGTTTGGAGGGGGGGGGTTAAAAGGAGTTTTGGTTGCGAGGGGTTGACCCAGAAGGTGATTTTGTGGGAGTGGGGGGAGAAAAGGGTTTTTTAATATTGACGTGCGGGGGGTTGAGAAAGTTAAAAATTTTATAAAGGGAAAAAAGGGGGGCCCACTTGAGTCCTGGGGGGAAAAAAAGGCCTGACCAAAGGGGGGTTTAATTTTATTTTTAAAAACTAATGTGTAAAAGACGCTGGAAGACTGAGGATGAATGAGGGTGGAAAGTTTTTTTTTTTCGGGCCCCCCCCTGTTGGGGGAAGGGCCGGGGATAAAAAAAAAATAAAATGTGTTACTAAAGATACACCTATTCCCCAAAGGGTAAATCTATAAAAAAGGGCCTTTATCCCCTGAAATGGGGAGGAAAAGTTTGTTTTTGGGTTGGGGTTAAGGGCCCCTCGAGGTTTTTTTGTTGGATTTTGGACCAAATTTAAATCCTACCCCGGGAAGGTAGCAAAGAAAAAATTAAAATTCCCGGGGCCCCCCCGGGGCCCTGGAAAGAGTCATCGGGCCACCCCTGGGGGAGTGGTTAAGCATTTCCCAAGTTCCCCCTCGGACCTGGGGTGAAATTGTTGGTTCCTTTTTGCCCCCCTTTTCCTTTAAATTTTCATTTTTATGTCAAAATTACTATCCTTTTTCTTTTCCCCCCCAGGGAAACATTAAAAAGCCTTTTCCTCCAACTGAAAAGGGTTTTTTGGGTTTAAGGCAAATTTCCCCCTCTTTAGACCGTTTTCCCAAGGTGGCCAGTTTTTAAATCCCTCCCGGGCCCCGGGGTTTCAGTGATCGGGACCTTTCACAGCCCCCACTATCGGGCAGTTCCCCTCTATCGGGGGAAAATTTGTTGGTCCTGCCCCCTAGATTTCCCCAACTATAAAACCAATTCCTTCCCTAATTGCCGGTGTATAAAGGGCCAATGTGTTTGGCTCCCCCGATCCCAATTCCTGTTAGGGGTAATTCCCTGTCTGAGTTCCATCGATTTTAAACCCTTTACTTTTTCAGCATCCTCTCCTGTAATTGCCCATTTTACTCTCACCAAACTTTTAATTCTTGCATGCCCCCTAATTTACTGGACATACCACTCCAAATTTTGGTGGGGCCTATTATGCCCCCCCCAATAACAAATTTTTCCTTTGGTAATTTTTTAGCACCAAATTTCTTTTTTTTACAAGATTCCCTTTTCCCCCGGGGTAAAGTTTCGGGTTTTTCGGATGTCCCCACCAATTTGCTGTGACAGGGCACACCCCGATTTTCGTAAAGATTTTACCCCCACTAACAACCGGGGCTACATTTGGGCCAACCACTTTTTTATCAAGGAATTTTTGCCTGGGTCCAAAATATTGGGGACTGTGCATTTGCTACCCTTGAAACAGCACCCTGTGGTAGAACTTACCCCCAATCAGCGGGCTTTCAGCAGAAAACTTAAACCCTTACGGGGAACTCAGCCGGGGGAATTAAATGACAAGGAAAGTAGTTCCTGGGGGGACCCCAACTTTGGGAAAAGGAATTTCCAGGAAGAACTAAAAGTCAAAAGAAATCGAAAAAAACCCAAATATTTTTTCCCCACCCCAAATCAAGCGAAAAAACCCCATAGGGGGCCCCTTATTTTAAACAAAGAGGGGTCCTACACAGATACAGAAGGAAATGGGGGCCTATTTAAGTCCAATATGACTCATTTTTTTTAGCAAGCCTCTAACAACTGAAGCCCGAAGATCAAAATGAATTTTTAAATGAGAGAGCCACAAAATTTTTGGTTTAACACAACCTTTTGAAGTTATCCTGCCCAAAAATAAACTTCGAACAGGGGGAAATGACACCCCAGCACCCCCCCCGGGGCCAGACTCAAAAAACTCCTTTTTCTAAAGAACTGCAAGAAGCCCCTAAATGAGCCTTTTCCATCCATGGAAGGGAGCATGGACATGGGGGTCTCCAACAGTTACTAAAAACAACAGACATACCCCCACCCACAAAGGGGCAGAAAAAGCAACACAAATAACCAGACCAATACACAAACTCCCATACAAAAAATTTTTGAAAGAGTCCAAGAAGCAAGACACCCCCCCTCTAAAAACCATCAGTTACCAACCCGGGGCAACAGGGTTTAAAACGGGGTCGCCCTCTTGTCTCAACATGGATCACTAGGGCAAGGTCCTTGAGCACTAAAGACAAAAAGAATGCAGAGTAATATATACAGACTTTGAAAAAGCCTTCAAAAATGTGACCATGGGTAATAGCGCCAAAATCGGCAAAAGGGAATAACCAAAAAGCGGTCGAGGGATCTATAATTTCCTACTAACAAAACCAGAGAGTATAGTCAACAGAGTAAAGTCCGGGGCACCCCAACGGTAAAAGCTCTGTTCCACAAGGCACAGACTCGCTCCCATCTTGTTCCCATCCCATACTGACATAGACAAGGATTAAACCCACACACCGGTCTTCCTTTGCAGATGACACCCAACGCAGACAGTCTTCCATTCAGCCCCCAAAGGGCTCCGGAGGACATAAACCAAACTTTAGTGGGGCCAAAAAACAATATAATTCAACATGAGAAATTTTTAAATTACTCAGATAGGGAAACACGGGGAAATTAAATCTTCATCAGAGTACAAAACAAATTCTGGCCCAAAATAGGGCAAACCCCAAACTCAAAACCGGGAGTGATCATGTCGGGGGATCTCCCCTTTAAAGACCATAACATGTATAAATCGCATCTGCTAGAAAAAAAAAAAGGATGGATAATGAGAACCTTCAAAACTGGGGATGTCACCAATGAACCTTCGGGTATTGTTCATCAGCTGAATTTGCGCACACTAACACACCTTTCAAGGCAGGGAAATTTGCTGACCTAGAAAATGTACAAAAAACCTTCCCGGCACCATAACGGATAAAACACCCTTTTGGGAGCCTTGGGGTTCCGAACCTGATTCCTTGGGAAAACGCAGGGGGATCATGATTATATACCCCGGAAAATCCTAGAGGGACTAGTACCAATTTGCAAACAAAATCACTCACAAACGAAAACAAAAATTTGGGCAGACGATGCAACCCCCCCCCAATAAAACGGGGGTGTACTAGCACATTAAGAGACCATATAATAAGTCAGGGCCCAGACTGTCACTGCCTCCCAGATACAAAAGGGGGGTTTACCAAAAACCCCCGGGCATTTTCAAGTTGCTTTGGAAAAAAGCACCTAAAGTGGGTTCCTTCAGCCGGCTGGGCTCGTACATTGGTTTTGGGGTGCAGCCAATAACACCGGGTTGATCGGGCTCGATCCACCAGGAGGCCGGGTCACTGCCCGGGGCCCGGGGGGGCGTTACCCCCAAAAACTCTCTCCAGGAAAACTCCAGGACTCGACACTCACGATTTGGGGTGCCACGCTCTCCAAATGCCCCCCACAACACTTGAAGCAGAGTCTCAACCCCCTTATTTCTTTCCCTCTGCCAGTGTTATATACCCACAACCGTCTAGCGTTTTTCCCTTTCGCAGAACATCTTTTTCTTAAAAGAGTCCCTTTCGGGGTTTTTCCTGCTTAGGGGTTCTTACTTTAGGCACTTTTTTACCATAGCACTCCAGCTTTTATCGTATGAACTTTAACTGATCTCTCGAGATTTTTGAGTAACTGTCGGGGTTTTTTTGGGGTGATGGGGGTGATTTTCTCCCCAAACCTATACCCCCAATAAAAACGAATCTCTAAAACCCCTCAAAAATTTTTGTATCTGAACCTTTTCGTCCGATTTTTTTAGTTACCTCATCCTGTAGCCTACCCATTTCCTCGAATCACCGGGGCAAAGGACCCATTCTGAATCATCCCAAACATCAAACTGAAACTATTTGTCAAGCTCATAATTTCAATACAGAACTTCTCTGGGCTTTGACGGTCATTCGGCAAGCTCTAGATCCAACAACCATAAAGTATGGAAACCCTTTTATTTCTTCAGTGTCGCCAAACATATTTCTAATTGGTTTTGGCATGGGGTAATTAGTGTCAGAATCTGGTAGGCCGGACCAATTCCAAGGCCCTTTACCCTTGAGTGTGCCGAAATACTGCAATTTAGGGGCATCTGAAAAATCTTTCCTTCTTTTTCTGGGTTTTTTAAACTGACCCAAAAGCAATGTACTCAGTTGGGGTTCCGTCAAATGTCGGTAAATTCAACGGGGGCAACCGGGGCAACATATGACGGTGTGTGCTTTTGGGGTACCTGCTGTACACCCACCCTTGAAACTAGCCTTTATGAACAAACTTATCTTTGTACCTTTCTTTCCCCTGTTGACAACTACATCACCTTTAAAAAATTCGCCCTAGCCTGCCGAAGACTATCCGGGGATTCATCATCCTAAATACCTGTAGCTCATATGCTGAGAAGCTTGTTCGTAGGTTTCCCCTTTTTTTTCCCCTAAACCTTCAGCAGTTTTGCAAATACGCACCACTTACTGTGTTGGCAATACCTTGCACCGCTGCGTTTTCTGTTCGGAGCCCTTTGTGTCCGCAACTGTCGTTTTAATTTTGCTAACACAACCGACTCTCTAACTCCACTCCATTGCGAGGTTTAATTTAGGAGTGTGCCTAATTGACTTACCCAGTCCCCCCCCAAGCACTCACGGTGTTAGCAAGAATGAACAGTCTCAAGGCTTCTCAGCAAGCTAACAACTCCCTTCTTAAATTTTGATCTACTCTACTTAAAAATGTACACTTTTAGCCTCAAACCCCAAATAAAATGGGGATCGATTGAAAAGCTTAACCTAGCAATTTTCTGTACAATGAAAAAATAATTACAGACTTAAACCCAATCTGGGTGCAACTCACAAATCCCCCCATTAAAATGGTCAAAGGCAATGAAAATCACACAATAAAAAATGCAAAATACAAAAAAAAGATCTTTAAATTCAACAATTCAACTTGTAAACATAAATAAATTTATTAAAAACACTTGGCCTAACGTGCCCACTTACCCATCTTCGGGATGGTTGGAAAAAATAATCCTAACCAACTATGTCTATATTTTAATTAAACCTGGTTTAGAATCCCTGTAAAAAATAACAGGTTAAATCTGCCCTACTACTATAACTGTTGCAAATATTGCACAACCCCTACCTAGCTGTGTTTCCTTGCAAATCCATTAATAATTAACACCAATTATCCTTTTTTACTTGTAAACTGTAAATAATTAAATTCAAAAGCTTCTTTACCTACCTGGCCTCCTATAAATTACTGCAAATAAAAAATTCTGTGTATAGTCAGTTTTGCCCAGCCTCTGTCAACTCGGGGCCTGGGTGTGCTAATTTAAAACCAAAACCTTAAACGGGTTCCAAACTGGGGCCCCTAGATTTTTAATTTTAACCTGCTTTTCCCCCCTCATAGTTTCAAAGGGATCACTTGTAAAAATTTGTCTGGACGGGCCCCCAAAGGGAAAATCGCCTACACGGCAACTCTTTGACCGAGCTCTGGGGTGGGTACCTCCCCCTCACAATGGTTTTTTGCAGATTTTCAAAAATATTGATGTTGCAAAAAATCCGCCTGCATGCACTTTAAAAGGACTAACTTACTTGGGGGGTTTGCAGCAAAAACCTGATCTTAACCTCCCTAAGCTACCCCTTTTGGATTCCCCTCAGAAACCAGTGCAACCGGGAGCCTTAATTCCTGCAATATTAAATCGTTATTAGTGACCTCCTCACCTCAGAAATTTTATTTCCAAGGGGATGTGTATCCCCGAATAAAATCAGACACGGGCACTACTTCTTTGGGGGACAAAATGCTGGGACGTACTCACAGCCGGCACAAAAAACCCCCATTCAACTCACTCCTTTTTTCCCCCCAAAACTGGGGCCCGAATCCTAAGAAAAAAGGGGGCTTTTCTTTCGTATGGGCCCGAGGAGGGACACTACATACATCTAGGTGCCTCCACCAGATTTCCCCATCTCAATTAAGACCGTGGGGCGCCACTGCTGATCCCGGGATGTCTTTTCCTTTTTCCCCCATAAAAAGAGAGCGGTGTCTTCCCCCCCTGTCTCGTCAAAAAACTGGGGCCATCTCATAGCTTTCTTTCCAGTGTGCCCCTTAAGAAAAGAGCTGGGTCTTTAAAACCGTTCCTCTTCAAATTTGGGCTCCCGTTCTCCCCACTTCCCTAGGTTTCCCTTTTAAGCCTTTTACACCTAAATTTTGGAGAATTTTTTTTTTGTTGCCCCCAAAAATTTTTTTTTCCCCTAAAAAACCCCCCTTTTTCCCTTTCCCGAAGGGGAAACATAAAATTTAAGGGCCTTCCAAAAACCTCCCCCTCAAGGGGGGTTTTTTGTTTTATTGTAAGGGGCCCTCAAATTTTTTCCCCCCTTTTCCCGCCAAAAAGTTAAATATTTATTCCTTTTTTAAAAATTTTTTTTTGTTCCCCAACTTTCCCTATACCAATTCCTTTAATAAATTTCCCCTTTTAAAAAAAATAAACAAATTTTTGAAAAAAAAAACCCCTTTTTTGCAATTACTTTTTTTAAAAAAATTTTTTAATATAAATTTTAACTACACATTTAAGTTTTGCTACACTGACTTAGAATTACTTAAAAAATTGGTTTTTAAAAAAAATAAACTACCCAATTTTTAAAATTCCAAAAAAAAAAAATTTTTTTTTTCCAAAAACAACTTAAAGAAATTACCATTAAAAAAAATAAAAAAAATTTTAATGTAATAATCAAAACCCTTTTGCCAACGGCTTATCAAAATTATTATACAAAATTAAAATAATCCTTGCCAGAATTTGGCATAGGGAAAATTAAATTATACACATTTAAAATAATCTTTAGTAAAACTTGACTTGGCTTTCCAAATTTAAAATTGTAAAATTTTAACCATACACATTAAGAAATTTGAACTTAACATCCCCTCCTTCTGTCATTTACATATAATTATTAGTAATTAACAATTAATGACTTCACTAAAACCCCCTTTCAAGGACAAAGGGCAAATTAATGTGGAAAAATTTCATTTTTTCTGAATTAACTCATTGTGACAAACAGTAAAGAAGGAAAATAATTATTTTTTACATTACATAACAAAAGGAATTTGGGGGACCTAGGGCGCAAAAAAGTCCCCCTTCGTACCACAACTGTCTTAACCACAAATTGCTCAATTATTTAAATTTAAAAAGAAATATTAAAAAAAATTCTGGTAAACATATAATTTTTGGACGAAAATTAAAAATTTAAAAAATTTTTTAAAAATAAATATAATATATATAAAAATTTTTTAAAAATTAAAAATAATTATATATATATAATTATTTATATATATATAAATAAATATATATATATATACACACACACATATACTAAAAAAGGAGAAATCTTAAAATCACTCCCAAATTGACTGGGAAACAATGTACTCTCAAAAACCTCACTGTCATACATGAAAAAAACACTGGCAAGTTATAAACATAACAGAATTATCAGGTTCCTGGGTTGTCTTTCCCCTCGCCTGAAACTTAAGTTACAGGAAAGCACATCCAACAATTTCGCCTCCTATTTTGGAAAGGGGTCAGCCCATTTTACCTCTAAAACCGAAAAATTCTTCCCATATTTACTAACGTTGTTACTCAAATTTAAACAACAATGGCGGGTCTCTTCCACAGGCGCAGGGTTTCCCCTTTTTTATGACAAAATTTTTATTAAATACAGTATTTACACTAATTTACATAAAAAATACACTGTATTTTTTTTTTGGAAAATACATTATTTTCCACACTGCAACGAAAGATCACTTTTTTTTTTCCAAAATTGGGGCCCATTAGGGTTCAGCAACAGAACTAGGGGGAGCTAATCCATCCGAATCCCGGTTGGAAATACTGTACGATGACGAAACAAAAAAAGAAGGTTACAATATAAATCTTTAATAGGGAAAAGAAAGGGGTGGTGGGGTAGTGCCTCATTGAAAACTTTGCTTTCAACCCAAGACCTGTTTAAAAAACAATAAATGGAATTTTTGGGTTTTAAGTGCGCTTCCCAAACCAAACCCATCTTATAGGGAATAGTTACCGCCCACAAGGGGAGCCAGTTGATAGTTTTCAATTAAATGGAACAAGTGTTCCTGCTTTCACAGCTACTCCCTCCCCTTTTTTCTCTTTGAACCGTTGAGTGGGGTAAAAAGGATTAGATCCAACTAGCTCCCTCTACAAAAACACCCCGGGAGGCTCACTCACAGGGAACACCCACTAGCTCACCACAGCAACACCCACTAGTGTTTTTTAGAAACACAGGCCTTATCCTAGCTTATTTAACAAGAATCTTCAAGTACTTTCTGCAAAACAAAATAAAATGACTATACATCTAATAAATGCTTCACGGGGTGGGTGTCTTCAATGCAAGAAAAATTATAACTACGGCCACATATTTTTAAAATCCCATGTAATCTGCATCACTAATATTGGATATAAAACAAAAAACACACCATGTGTTGGCACCCCAACACACACCAACTGTTGTTGTTTTAAAAGGGGCCCCGAAAGGTGTGGCAGTATTATCCTGCGCTGCCCCCAAGGAGCTACACTACAATCTCCCCATTCTAAAATATCAGAGACAGTAATCTCCCAAAATGATAGGGGGCGACGTACCACCCAACTTTGTAGCCCTTGACCCTTCAAAACCCGTTCATATTTTCCACAGGGGTTTACTAACTGCTGGAGGAGAATCCTCTATTTCTGTAGGGGGATCTCAACCCGGGTTTCCTGGAGAGATTCCGGGGTCAAAGCCCCCCCGGCCCGGTCTTACCAGGCCCTCCTGTGGATCAAGCCTGACCCAGGGTGTTGCTTTGCTGCTGCACGCAAACCAACGTAAGCCCAGCCCGCGGTCAAACCGATTTAGGTGCTTGTCCAGGCCAGCTTTCCAGGAAAAAACGAAGCATCTTTTTACATCCCTTGGGGTATCTTGGATTTCCCACTAAAGGAATTTCAACGGGGCTAAAGTCTTAAGCGAAATTTGGGTTGGGGGAATTTGGGTTTGCTTGCAGGAGCTCTCCTCCCACAAAGAATCCTCTTGTTTTATCCTGCTTTGGGCCTTCAGGAGAACGGTCCAGGATAATAACCAAGTGGGCACAAGGCTCCAATAGAGGAATCGGAATAGTTAGGAGTCTTTCATAGGGGGTTTCATCATAGGGCCAGCAATGATCTAAAAGGTGAAGAGCATCAGTAGGACAGTTTTCCATGTTGAACAGGAATTTTGCGACTTCAAGTCATTGTACTGCCTTCCATAAACCATTGAACCGCCTCCACTTGACCATTCCCTTTAGGGGTTTAGCTTTTTGTTCGCGCAGGAATACCCTTTGCAGCCAAAAACCCCTGAGTTTGTTACTCATAACGAGGGTCCCCTGCGAATGGATATAAACGGCATACCCAAAAAAAGAGAACAACTGTGAAAGACAAATAATAACATGAAGCAGTCATATTTTTCACAGGAACACAAAGGAAACCTTGAATATTCATCTACTATGTTTGGAAAAAATCTATTCCGATTAGCTTGGAAGAGGCCTTTGAAACTATATTCCCGTCTCTCGAAAGGCTGGGGGGATTTTATGAGAATCCCTTTTCTGCTGATGAAATTTTTGGGTTGCACTCTGCAAACCCCCGGGATGCTCTCTCCTTGTCGCACATCTTCCACTGATAGGGGGAAAAATTTTTTGATTTGACAAAATGGGTACAGGCGGTAAATCCTGGGTGCACAAAGCCTTGTGGGCGCGAAGTATGAAATATGACACTCCCCATTGGACCTAGAGAATGCATCAGGGGAATTTCCTTGACCCGGGCTTTCAAATACAAAGTAAAACACGATAGTTCCAATTTCCCCAGCTTAAAATCTTGCCATTCTTTCCACTTTTGCTTCTTGCGAAAATATACATCAGGACCGTTTGTCAGTCCTTTTGGGGAAATACTACCAGTTAAATAATCCTCCATTGGGGGAACTCCAACCCTTTTCCCAAACAGCTAACCCTTTTTATTTGAAAAGTTTCCGAAAAAAAGGGTTTGGGGTTGTGAGATGAGCAGTGGAAAATGATCTGTTTTCCCCTTAAGGAGGGAACCCAAGGCTTTAACTCGATTTTTTAATTCCCTTAAGAAAAACGGCTTCCCCGTTTTTTAAGGGGGGGGGAGAGGGGGTAATCCATTTTTTGGTAATAACAAAACCCCCAAAAACTCGAAAGGGGAAAAAGCTTTGGGGGGAATTCCCAGAGGCTGTCTTTCCCGGGCTAATTTGAATCCTTCCTCAAAAAGGATGCTGCCTTTAGAAAAAAAGTGCACTTTTCCCTTTTATTGTAACTGAATTTTTCAAGTCCCGGGGGAGTGGAGGGGAGAAAGTGTGCCCGGGGGGACTGGATAATAAGCAGGCCAATTCTCCCGTGAAATTTTTCTTAAAATCCCTTTAAGACAGTTCAGGTTTTGGAGAACCCTTTTCACTTACAAGGGTTACCTAGTGAAACACTGGAAATATTTTTCCTTTTGCAAAGGGTTAAGTCTGCTTCCCCCCCCCCCTTTCATTAACCCAGCCCCTTCCCCCTTAACCTCAGTGTGGGGAATTTTGTTTCCCCCTGTACTGTTCTTCAAAAATTTTCTTTAAACCCAACCTGGGGATAAAAACCAGTTGCTTTTCCTACGTGAGTTGGTAACCATGTCCCCACAAAATTTGCTTCCCCCCTCCAAGACACGGTTTGAAATTCTGAATTTTGGAAACATTTTAAAAAATTGGGGTTTTTTGGTACTCTTGAGAAATTTTTTCATCAGTGACCTTAAGGGAGGCACTGCATACCTGGGCCCAACTTTCGCCCACATTGTTGTAAGAAAGCGAATGTCTGCTCAATACCCCTGCTGTTCCCGTATCCCAAACCTCCACCTTTTAAAATCACCTTTTTCCCCCTATAAAAGGCAGGTAGAGGTTATTTTGCTGCTCCGCGGTACTCGAATATGTGAGTTCCGCAAGTGCTGAGATTTGTTTTTAACTATTTTCATGAGTGGATTATGCGCTTTTGAATTGGGCACCACAGTACCTACGTAGGTTTTTAAAAAGATTTAGGAATGTCTGGCCGCTGGGTACCTTTAAAAATGGCACTAAAACCCGAAAGGGCCTTACACCCCATTTACTGGTTGTCTAGTAGGTGAAAGTCCCTTCCTCGCTTTCCCATTCACCGGGACCCTTAACTCCGCCATTACACATATGGGATAAGGGCGGTTTTTGCTGATCCGTGAAACAGCGCTCCAAACCAGCCAGTGAAGCCCAAAACCCACGCATCATCTGTTCTAAAACCCAGAATGCCCTTTTTTTAACGTTTACATGTTCCGGCCTACCTTTTGGTGTTGTGAGAACTATTCTTATGTATGAAAATTTTTCTGTATTCCAAGACCCGGTCAGATGGTTAAGTGCGCAGGTTTGGAGTAATTAACAAGTAGTACAGGGGTTTGGTAACTCTCGAGAAACGTGGGGCCCGTGAATACCTTTTAAAAACGCACTGCGACCCGCAGCCACTAAACCCCTATTGCCTGTGTCTAGCGAGGGAATTCCCTTCCTTGTCCCCTTTTTTCCTTTCCCCGTTTGGGAAATCCCCATTTCCTCTATTTACTTTTTGCTAGAAAGCGGTTTTTTCCGACCACATAAGTACTTTAGTGCCCGTGCGTCCCGTGCCGCTTTCCCCCCCCATCTTACGGAAAGTTTCCCCCGTGTGCCTACCGCCCGCTACAAGCAAATATCCCGGCAGTTGCACGGCTTAGCAAGCACATTTAAACAAGCTTGAAAGCACACAAACTAGCCAGAAAAAGCTAAGGCAGCCGCAGTTATAGCTGCCTAAAGGCCCAGCATGTCTAGTAAAAATCCACAGTGCTGCTGGCAACCCAGTGTTTCCTGTAGTGGGTTGTTTAAAAACAAATTTAAAAGCATTGCATACGACATTTTAAGTGGGACATGCCCAAAGGTTCCTTTAAAACATATAAGTTTGTGGGGGATTTGCTTTACACAGTGAACCCCTTCATATGTGTCTAAAAATGTTAAGGGTTTCTTTCCCCCACAGTTAATTGTCATTTGTAACCTGTATTAAGACTTTTTAAAAGGGTCAGAGGTGCTTCATGAAACGATCCTTTCATTTAATAAATCAGTGTAATACAGCCAGCTCATGTAACTGAACTTTTTTAAATAAAGTTACATAATTAAGTTGCTTGTCCTAGTGTCATTGCGTGTTTTCAAACATTTTTATTCAAACTAAAATTTAAAACTGCTAAATTCCCAGAAAATTTTCAATTGCAGTGTTCATTTTGGGTGTGGTGTGTTTTTTTAGCTTTGTATTTTTACGGGAAAAATTACTCCTGCAAATTTTTTTTCATGAATACTTTCTCTCTTGATAATTCGTTCCCTTTTAAACTGTGTTAAGCAAAGTCAGCCTGTTAACAACCTGTTCCTTGCCTCTCACATGGGTCTAGCGCCAAAAAATTTGTAATAGTAACAATTTGCAATCATTATACTTTTAAATTATACATTGTTAAATTGTTTTTTTTACTTTTGATCAAAGGATTGTAGTGTTTAAAATTTTGATACACCAAAAATTTTTTTACTGCAGACCCATGACACATAATAAACCAAATTTAAAAACCCGGTAACTCCCAAAACTGGGCCTAGTTGGGGGACCTTGAGAATTAGTGTGTTTATTACACCACGTGTACCACTCTCACCCATATTACATCAACAAAAGTGTATTCTAAGTGAAAATGTACCTTGGTGTACTTGGTAACACTTTTTCAACATAGAACGCGTTGTAATGAATTTTTAGGACGGTTAACTATCTACAGCTGCACATTAGCTTGCTACATTATAACATAGTAACGTGGAGTTACCCAGGAGGACCAAAAGTCCACCAAGTGATTTATCTCATTGTCTTTGTAACATTTCCTATTTTTTTTTTTTTTTTTTTTTTTTTTTTTTTTTTTTTTTTTTTTAATACGTTTACAGTCAGGTTGGGGGAAGAGGGGTCTTCACAAAACTTGTGTGTCTGCTATATTATTATTCAGTGAGGACATTAGGTGGCAGTACCGATTTTAAATCAAGTGGGAATTTTTCATTTAATTTGAACCTCTTTTAATGTGATGTATTCAGAAACTTTTAATTTTTTGCTCAATATTTACCCACTTTGGCTTCTCTCCTCTCTCTCCCTCTCTCTCCCTCCTCTTTCATCTTTTTTAAGGTGAGGGGGAAACCTGCCGACCACC
>NW_026505562.1:0-17745 GCF_026875155.1 Cherax quadricarinatus
ATAATTTCATTAGTCTTACACTTTCCCTCCCGGGAAGGGAAAGAAATAAGGGAAAATTTAAAACCACTGAGGGTCAAGAACACCATCCAAGCGAAAAACCAAACACCGACCATACAGGTCCATGAGAACTTTTTTTTTTTTTTTTTTTTTTTTTTTTTTTATATTTTATTTTAAAAAACATGAAAATTACAAAATATAAGAGTAAAAACTAAATTTAAGTCTAAAAATAACACCAACCTCCCTACAGCTAATTTTACCACACCACACTTACAACTCCGTGTGGGTAAAACCCCCACCCCCCCCCCTCCCTGCTCCCTCATCCTATCACTTACCCCAAACCTGTTGGAGCTAACCAACAGAATTACATGATAGAACAACATTTTTTATATACACATCCCTCGAAATGGTACTTAATGATCGACTACAGACCATGCAAGCATTGCACTGAACATATTATACAGACATATTAATCCCCCCCCCCCCCTAGGGTTATCCAACCACCCCACTATTTACAACCTACATACTATAAACAATGAATGTTGCTAATCTAAAGTCACACGCAATGACCCAAACATTAATTTATGTAATTGTCCTAATGGTTCAGTTACATAACAATATGTATTACACAACAATGGTGATATGAAAAG
Organism: Cherax quadricarinatus; assembly: GCF_026875155.1. NCBI lineage: Eukaryota > Metazoa > Arthropoda > Malacostraca > Decapoda > Parastacidae > Cherax > Cherax quadricarinatus. The sequence goes on from NW_026505562.1 coordinate 648, forward strand.
TCACAAGGACATACAAAATTACTACAAAACCATAAAAATAAACTAGTCTAAAATCCAACACATGTAAGCCTTTACACTTTTAAACATGCATTCCAGTTTTAAAAAACAATCACACAGCTTCAACTATGACATTCAAGCTCTATACAGCTTAAAAGGACATTACATAGGGGCTATTGACAACAGTACAATAAAACCCAAAAATATAACCATGACACAAGTAACACATAAAGACTGTGCCTAGCACGCACCTAACCACAAAAACCTATAACACCACTGTTGCCCAACTTTATTTACACAAACTGACGTGCTTTTAACCTCTTTCCCTCTCAAAACAAAACTGAAAATTGCAGAACACCATGACGAACACTAATGCACAGACATTAATACAAACAATCACATCATATCTCTGGACCCCGTGCATGACACAGCATCAACACTATGCGTGCAAGGCACCTAGAAACAAGTTGGAGCAAACATGCAATTATTATAGCAAATCTCCAAATTAAATGTTCATTACCGTAAATCAATTTTACCACACACCAATATTATCATAAGTATAAAGTCCTGTCACACAAAAACTGGCCAGCTCCACAGGTGCTAGCACCCGGGGTCCACATATTATTCACTCATGCATCACTCATCCAACACTCTCGCAAAACTTTTGTTATCCATTACCAGGGAGGCAACCCTGTTTTCACCCCTGACTTCCTACCCCAGCAACAACTTTCCAATCAAAAACCCCCCCCTCCCTCGTATATTACAAGTCTAATAAAACCTGTAACGTAAGTTGCCTATATCCCTCTGAAAAACCCTTTCCACCCACCTCCTCCCATAAATTTCCTTATTTCTACATACCGTTTTATAGAACGTTAACGCTAACACCCTCCTCTTCACCTCAGTAACCTGTTTGCCCCGCAATCCCCACACTATATAGATATAATCTGCCATAATGTATCCCACATCTCTGATTACACGTTCCTCCCCCAACCCCCCACGTCGAGACTTAATGCTTTACCTCCTATCCTATTTATCACCCTATTTAACCACCCCTTGACACTCCTCAGTCCATCACAAAAATATACTACATGAAAAGCCGACTCCTCCCCACCACAATCCCACATTTCCCCCCCGTCAACGACTCGTCTATCCCGTAGAACCACACCCGACGGTAAAATGCCGTGCAAAAACGATACATTACATCCCGAACACGGGGTTGCAACCTCACCTACTCAACCTATTCCATATACTTCCCCATGCATACATGGGGAAAATTCCCTCTACGGGCGCTACAACCCTCCCGGCTAACATTCTACACAACCTACCTATTTTAACCTTTGCTGGCTCTCGATCCCACGCCAGAGCCCTCAAAAACAGTTTCACACTCATGAAAACTCAACTCCTGTTACATCCGTTGCAATCTGTTATGGATCCTGGCCAACCCCCCCCCCCACACTTTCCCTCATCACCCCCCTTTTAATGAAGACACATTTGACCCTCCGCTTTAAGTCCAGCAATCCCACCCCCCCCTTATTTACAGGTAACATTACCACATCTCTCTTAATCCAATCACAGCTCGAACCCCACAAGAATTTAAAAACCTTCCTAAGTATGATCGTTATTGCTGGCCCATTAATGGGAACACGGCTGCCACGTGCCATACTTTGCTATACAGTAAATATTAACAACAATGGCACGCGCACAAGGGTCAAATGATAAGGTCGCAATGCACCCAAGCGTCCCTGAATCCTTTCAAACCATCCTAAGCGATTTTTCCATGCTGCCACGGGAAAATCGTCTGCATAAATAAACCACAGATTTTTAACGAATTCACCTGCTTCCTCAACAACTGCACTACCCCAATAAACCCCAAACCCGCCCAAGCTCCTAACCCCATGACCATGGATTTATCTGAATTTACCCTCATACCATTTTGCCCCTGCGAACATTTGTACTACCCCTCTAATGTGTCCATTGACATCCCTCCCTGATCAGAACAGTTGTATCATCCACATACCCAATTAAAACTGGCCAAACCCTCGCAACCTAAACACCCTGGTCCCTCTACGTGACACATACGCGGCTCCATCAATCTATAAAAGGGGTCCTGTACGCATGCAAAACAAAATTTGTGACATAGGACACCCCTGCCTAAGTCCCCTACCCATTACAATCTTCCCACCCAATCGACCATTAATCTGTACCCTCGCCATTGCACCTCCATACAACGCCTCAACCCAGCCCACTTTTTCTTCCCCAAACCCCTGACCCCGGAGGATGGCTTTCAATGCTTTCCGATCCACTCAAACGTATCCCCCTTGCCAATCGAGCGCCACCAAACCTCCCCCCCCCCCCCCCCTTTTTGCCTCCACGAAATCCCTAAGTAACCCATGCCCCTCCACCATAGACCTCCCTGGCAAACCAAACTGAGTTTTTGATACTACCCGCCCTACCACACACTTGACCCGATTTCCCAAAATCTTCGCAAACAATTTATAATCTGCGCAAAAACAACGAGATCGCCCGGAAATTTCCCGAAGCGTATGCGGGCCCCTTACCCTCGGTACCAATACAACGACAGCCGTTGCCTGCTTCTCACCCAGCTCACCTCTCCCCTTCATGCAATTTAAATAACCTAACCAGAAAATGCCTCAATAGTTCCCAATGCTGCGATAAAACTCTACCGGGAGTCCACAATTCCCGTGCTTTGCCCTTTCGCTTCCACTTAAAGCCCTCCATATTTCCCCCTCAGTTATTTCGCCACCCAGTGCTTCCCTATCACTGTTACGCAACTGACATACCACACTCCCACACACCTGTTCTAAAACCCCCATCCCTACCCCTTCTCGTTGCCAGTACTTCTCATACCACTTGTCACAACGCCCCCATTCCTTCCGTAGCTTGTATGACCTGCCCCTCCCTGTACCCTCCTATCGATTCATGAACCTCCAACCATGGAATAGTCATTGCCTGCTGTCTTTGTTTCTTCTGCCTACGCAATACCACATGAAGGTCTATCGCCCCATAACACCTCTTCCACCCCCGCCTGTACCCGCACCGTTTTTGGAACCTCTCATCCTGTACCTCACGCAGCCCCCCTTTAATTGCCATAATTCATCCTTTGGATAAGTGCCCGCCACCGCCCCCCTCGCATAACAACCCCGTAATCTATCCTCCAAATAGTTAGCAAGCCCATATTTTAAAGAATTGAAAACTTTCCCCTTCCTTTACGTAATATTGCTTAATCCGTTTTTTTAGCCACACCATCCCCCCCAAAATCACCAAAATCCTCAAACCCCCTTTTATCTCTGCACGTAACCCCTCCCCAAAGCGTTGCAAACCCTCTCCCCCTCCTCTCCCTTTAACAAACCCCTTGTATTTAATTTCCAAAAATCCCCTAGATATACCTGCTAGTGACTCCCACGCCACCTCTGCTACTACCGCCTGATGATCCAAATAAGCTACTTCTATTGTAGGGAAAAATGTCAACCCAACCCCTTGAGATATATAACAGCCTATCCAACCTAGCAGCGTAACCCCTCTTACAAAAGTGTCTCTACCTCCCACCCCCTCCCCCCAAACCGCATCCCGCAACTGAATATCCCCAAAAGATCTCGCAAGGCCGCCGACACGTGCCCCGCCCCTTTTGGTTCCACGTCAGCCCTCCTAATAACGCATTTCCAGTCCCACCCCAACGATGGCCACTGCAGTAAACCACGTAAGAAGAAAACTAGTTCTTCACATACAAAATCCCTTTTTACCCTCACAAACATTTTCCGCTGGTGCATACACACATACAAAAGATACCCGCTGTCCCATCCACCACCCATCCACGCGCAATACTCTTCCCCCTCCTCCCCCCTCACTTCTTAGCAACACAAACGGGGTTGCCTCCCGATCAATATTTCCCACACCACCTTTCAGACTTTCAGATGGCAGAGTTCATGACCTGAAACCCCTCCACCTCGAGCACTCTTCCCTCCTTGAAATTGTTTTCTTGCAGGAACACTACATCCCCCCTATATTATACAGAAAACATTCGAACCAATTTCCCTTTTTCACACTATTACACAGTCCATTTACGTTCACAGTCATAACACCAAAAGGGCCCCTTTATAGTTTCCAACCCTTCCTCCTCTCTTTATCATCCCAGGGCCTCCTGCCCCAGAGCCAGCACAAGGCTTCAAAACCATCAACCCCTCCCCCTTTTTTGCGATGCCTCTTATCGTGACTGCTTCGACATTGCTCTTCCTTCCTCCCCGACCTCTGCGCCGGCGTCAGGACGTCATCTAGTCTGACGCCGCCGCTCTCTTTCCTCGTGATGGCCTCTACATCCATGTTATCTTCTGAGGTTCCCTCCCCGATGAACCTCAAACCTCCACCACGCCCCGTTCCACAGCACACGGCGACAACTCTCTCTTACTAGTTGGCCCGTCAAAACCCCGCTAAAGTTTTTTTTCCTTACATTCCTCTACAGGCAACCGCCGTGTCTCTCACCAGCTCAGGAACAACATCCTCTGCAGGCGGTGTCATGTCCCTTAACACCTCCTGAAGCTCTTCCTCTATAGCCTGCACCTCCTCCTGCACTTTCACTTCTGTACTTGTCCTTTGTTTTAGTAACAGATCCTTTTACATCACAGCTTACCTCACACATGCCATTCTCCTCTTTGGAATCCTCCACCTCTTCACTCCCACAAGCCCCCCAGGCCCTTGCTTGCGCACTGGGCTCTCAACAGCTATCACGCTGGTAACTGGTGCTTCACCAGTTTGCGCTGGCGCCCTCCTCAGCCTCACGCACTCTGCCGCCATATGGTCGTACCCCACATATTCTGCACGTACGTCTCTTCCGGCATACATACCATAACTTGCGTCCGAAGTCCTCCAACACACGTAAGACGGTATGGGATGTCTCAGAGGGCCATCTTCAGGGAAAAGGTACCCTCCCCGGGCGTCCCATGTAAGCACCTGCCGTCCACTTTGCCCTTTTGTGCCAGATGTCGGTTCCATAAGTCTCAAAAAACACTCCTTATGTCAGCCTCATCTGCCTCAAATGGGACATTACGTATCTAACCCACGTAAAGTGGCGAGATACGTCGATCAAAACGCACCTTCACAGCTGGAGTAGCGTCAAGACTCACGTCTTGGAACCTCGTCAACCAAAGACTCATACACGGACGTGGAATTCAGTTTGACGAAGATTCTATAAGCCCCATTCAGGGCTACACCATACACCTCATCGTCCTGGATTCCATAGGTCTCCCCAATGATTGTCGGGGGTAAGACTGCACTGAAGAGGGTGAAATCGCCCCACGAAGCAGCTCAATACCAATGGTATTTACGCGCCCCTCCTAACACTCGAGCGCCATGTTGATACAAGGTACTCGCCTGAACAGCAGAGGGTGCAGCGCACAACCTCACTCGACCGTGGTCAGGCAGCGAATGATGCCCATGAGAACTGCACGGTCCCCCGCAGCTGCTCGCCCAGGTGTGCACATGTACATTACACATCGTACCTACTATTAGATTCAGCTCAACATTTTTCAATAATGCCATAAAGTAGAAACATTCTACCCAATTTTATAATAAAGAGTAGTTTGAATCAAAGAACATTCACAATTATTCATAAATTTACCCTAACCTAAGCCTAGTATTCATCTGTATTTTAAATGTCTAATCAACAACGAAAATTTTACCACGTACCCCTAACCATATTTGTTGGGTGTACATGATACAACCTTGTATTACCAAAAGAGAAAAAAAAAGAACAATAAAAAAGGAAAACCCACTCTTCCCTTAAAATCAGACTTCAATTTACCATTCAGAAAATACATATAAATAAGTATATAAAGTATGTTGTCTAATTGAACACAATCACTTACAACGTCAGTTATAATATTACGTTAACTCAACCATGAATAACTTCATCCAATTCTTACAACTTCAAGGTTCGTAAAACTCTTAAACTACATACATAGTATTACCACCATCTAGACAAATTAAAAAGAAAAACAATACTCAAATATATCAAAACACACTATGCTTCTATTGGCACCAAATCAATTGTGCTTACAAAAATACATTGTAAATTAAACTGAAACATAAAAAGCCATTTTGACATTTACACATTGTATCAAAATCATAAATGCGCATAGAAAATATGTATTGAATATCATTGAAAATGTTCATGAGAAAAACCATTAAAGGTAAATACAAGAAAGTAAACAACATACAATACAACATACATACATATACATACACATAACATATACATATACAATATATATATATATTATATATATATATATATATATTTTAAAATATATAATAATATATAATATATACATATACATATACATACACATACATAAATACATACATACATACCACACAATACATACATACACATACATACATACATACACAAATACACCACACATACAACACATGCATATATATACACACATACATAGTTATAAGTCGACAATTCCAAATATAACCCGTATTGAACTTGAAACACTCAGAACAAATAATGTTAAAATTGCACCCCGAATACCTCATATAACATTCACAAACTCACATGCTAACCCGCCCATTCTAGGAAACCAGCCCATTTCATCCCCCTTACCTGCCTTTCAACTCCCTAAATCCCGTAATGTGAAATTCCTATAACCCTCACTTAAATCCCTCTCCCATCTCCCCCCATACACCTCCTTATTTCTACACTTGTCCATAAAAAGTTGCTGTTAATGCAAATTAATTCTTTCACACAAAGTTAGCTCCTCTCATAGCCCAAGACCCTATAAAAAATAATCCGTAATTATATACCCTACCACATTCTCTACCATTTGATTCGCCCCCCCTATGTCTAAGCTTAAAACCCTCAACACCTGCAAACCCCCCCCTCCCACTAACCTTATTACCTTACCCAACCAAACCCTTTTTAGTTCAATACATTCGCAAAAATACACTATATGGAAAACAGTCCCCACCACTACAAGCCTTGCATATCCCATCCTCTCCCGTATTCTCTTATGGAATAAAACCATTTCCAAAACGGTAAGATCCCATGTAAAAATCTATACATTACTTCTCGTACTTTTGGTTTTAAACGTAATTTGTTCAAACGCCCCCAGATATTACGCCAACCAAAACATCGGATAAACACCTTCTAACCACTGCTACACTGCCTTACCTTCCACCCCATCAAGGTTTCCCAATTTAATATGTGAAGGGTCGCTCATGTTTATGATGACCCGTAACATTGCCTCACCGATTATGAACTCCCTACCCACCCACCACCGTTGCATATCCTGACGTATCTTATGAAGTCCCCCCTTCCCTCGCCCCCCCCCCTCCCGCTTATAACTATGTTCAAATACACACTCATAATCCTCTTTTCAACAGCTATAAACCCAGCCCCCCTCGGCCAACCGGAGTGTGACAACCGCTCTACCTAACCATTCGCTTCCAGTACCCCAAATGAATCTAAAAACGCGCTTTTGTAACCTTTGTATCTCACTACGAAGTATCGGATATATTGCTGCTACAATGCCAAAGTTTTACTATATAATAGGACATTCGTTGTAATTACTCTTTTATGCAAAGTTAAGTGTGCAGCTCGTAAACCCAAAGATGCGCTTCAGTACACCATCACAATACGCACTGAATTTATTTGTTGTGCAACTTGATATCACTTACATAAACCATCCCACAAAATCATAATTGGTCCACCTTTTTCCACCTTTCAACTACTTCACATTCCTCACTTAACCCATCCCCAAGATCCATATACTTCGTTTTCTCCTTATTAATTGACATGCCAGAAGCCTTTTCAAAAAAAATTTACTAACTTTTCCACCCGAGGCAAATCCCTGTTACCACTTACTAAAATCGTTGTGTCATCAACATATCCAACAATGCCAGCCCCCCCACCCCTTTCGTCACCAACCCCATTTGCTGCCAATAAGACCCTAATTCCTCTATAAAAGGGATCCTGTAAAACACGCAAAAAATATTTGTGAAAGGGGACAACCTTGACGTAGACCCCTGCTCATCTGAATTTGTTCTCCTAACCTTCCATTTACCTGCACCCGCAAGTATGCATCTTGATACATTAATTTGGCCCATGATATAATTTCCTCTCCAAACCCCTGCCATCTCATAATCTTCCATAACGCTTCCCTTTCTACACTATCATATGCCGCCTCCCAATCTATAGCCAACACCCCCCCCCACTCCCAATTTTACTCTTTCTTCAATAAAACTTCTAATCAAACCATGCCCGTCATACATAGACCTTCCCGGCACCCCATATTGTCCCTTATCGATCACTTTACCCAGGACCCTTTTTATTCTGTTAGCTAAAATTCTTGCAAAAATCTTATAATCACCACACAATAACGAAATAGCACGATAGTCTTTAACTGTTAATGGCTCACCTTTAGGCACTAAAACGACCACAGCCATCCGCTGCTGTGCCCCTAAAACCCGATCCCGCTTAAGGATATTGAATAATCTTACCAAAAATTCTTTTAAAACGCTCCAATTTTGGAGATAAAAGTCACTGGGCAACCCATCAATTCCTGGTGCCTTACCTAATTGCGCCCCGGATAAAGCTTCCCATGTCTCGCACTCCGTTATCGGCCCTTCCAAAACGAATCGATCATGCTCTGTCAACTCACACTGCACAAATCTTCCAATACATTGTTCGCATCGCTGTTGGGCCGTGCGGACGCACTGCGCAGTAGCTCCCACTAATCCTGGTTTCTGCGCAGTTTTCACTGTTCAGACATGGCGGAGTACACCGGCAGGAGGATTAACACCGTCTGCATTGAGCTGTTGAGGGGTTCTCTGAGCCCTGCTACGATGAACGTCGTTCTTCCTGCAATTATTAGGGATTTATATGGTATCCCTAACGAGGAACTGTATGGTGTGGCCCTTAATGGGGTGAAACGAGTATTTGTGAAGTTCCTGAGGACTAGGTTACTACGGGGCAGTGGGGGGAGGGAAACGGGGAACGCCGAATGTGCCTCAACTCGACATGGATGTGTGTTTGCAGGGACGTGTCTACTTATTTTAACGTGGGTAGAGTGAGGAATGTCCCCTTTTGAGGCGACTAATTTTGGGGGTTTAATGGAATTTTTTTTAGCAATTTGGGGATCATTCTTTGAAGCCAGAGGGGGGTAGGGGGGGATGGCCCTTTTGGGGGCCCCCCGGGAAAGGGTCATAAACATAAAGATGCCCCTCAAGACCCCTATCCCTTTCGTATTTTCATTTTGACGGGCACCAAAAACAGGTATTTTGCCCATATGGGGGCAAAGGAAAGGGTTTTCGCCCTTTGGGGTTTCTTATGATAAATTTTGGCGGCGCAATGTGCACGTAGAGTTCCCCGGGGGTGTCAGCCCCGGGGAGGACGCCCCCAAAAACGAGTTTTGGTGGCGGCGGCGAAGACGGGGACCCCTCTATGGGTGGGAGGTGGAAAAGGGAGGGTGAACAGAGGGGGGACGTGGGGTCACATCCCCGGGGGGGGATTTCCCTACTCCAACGCCTGTGGGGGTGGGGGGGAAGGGGGGGAGTCGACCCAGGGGGGTGCCCTTTGGAGTCAGTGCCCCGGGAAATTTCCCTTGGAGGGGGCCCGTGGTAGGAGAGGACTGTGGAGGGGACCAGTAAAAAACGCAGAAATTTGCAAGGGCTGAGTGAAAAGGGAAGTAGCGGGGAAAAAGGGAAAGGGGAATATACTTGTAGTGGCGGGGTTACACGGGAGGATGTCCCTGAGGAAAGGGGGTTTTGGGTAGGCAGCTTTTGGGAAAAGAGGCCAGGGGGGTTGCGGGAATTAGATGATTTTTAAAAACCCCTGGGCAAAACCGGGAAAAGGAAGGCGGGGCAGGGGTGGTCCGAAAATCCCCTACAGGGGGGAGACAGGGGGAAAAACGGGGGAAAAGACAAGGGGGGGGAGGGGGTCCTATTTAAAAAAAGTAATAAGGAAAGTGTGAGCAGTTTTAAGGAAGGGGGTGAGCAAGCCCCGCGGCCCCAGAGGTAAGCCGCCTCTCCCCGACCATTCAGGTGTGGGGAACGATAAATGCAATGGGCCCAAAAACTGAGGGAAAAAAGGGGTTTGGGTTTGGGGTGGTTCCCCAAAAGGACGACTTGATGTTTTTTTTCCTACAGGGGGGCATAACCTTTAAATAGTAGTGGGGTTTTAGATTTAGGGGGATATAAAATTTTTTTGTAAGCCTGGCAACCCCTTTTAAAAAAGGGGGAGGGGGCTTTTTTTAGTAAAGGAGGGCCAGTCCATTGCCGGGGTCATGGGGGGGGGAGGAGGGGGGGGGGGGGAGGGGGTTTTTTTTTTTTTTTCGGGGTTGGGTGGGGGTGGTGGGGGCGAGTAGGGGGAAAGTTTTTTTGGGGGTTTTTTTAGGGCCCGCGATTTTGGGAAAAGTAAGGAAAAAAAAAATCAGATTTTGTTTTTGGGGACCCTTTTGTTATTTTATCTCAGGGTTTTTCCTGCCAAGCGATAATTGGAGGGTTGGAATTTTTGGGGATTTGGGATGTGACGTAGTACCAGGGGGGGGGGTTTCGTGTTGGGTGTCTTTAAAGGGGTCTTTGTGCGGGTGTCGGGGGGGGTTTGATGTGGTTGGGAGGGGGGGTATCCCGGGTTTAGCATACCTATGTTAAAAGGGGGGTTAAGAGGCAAGGTTGGGTGGGGTTTATTGAACAGGGGGGTAGGAGGGGGAGGGGAGCTAGAACCCGTAGGGGGGGTTTAACAGACCCCAGAGAAGTGTTGGGTTTACCTTAGGGTGGGTGGTAAACCGAGAATATATAAGGGTATTGGGAAAAAAAATTGTGAGGGTTTTTACAGGAGGGGGATCAAGGTCGGGCTTTTCCTTTATGGTGGGAAAGGGGTTTTGGGGGGCTAAGGGGGGGAGGGGGTGGATTTGCTAGATTGGGGGGAAAATTCCCGGAAAGGTTAAAAATTTTAGAATTTTTTAGGGGAAAGGGGCAGGGGAAAAGGGGGACGCTGGAGGTTTGGTTTTCAGAAATTTAGAGGGTCGTTTAATGATTTTTTTATGCGGGGGGGGGGGGAGGGGGGAATGGATGGGTTGGGGGGAAATTAGGAGTTTTTTTATTTGAGATTTCATAATGAAACGTTTTTTTGCCTCAGGGGCAGGGGGAGGGTTTGGGGGAAGGGACTAAAAGGTGGAAAAAGCCAACCGGGGAAAGTTCTCAAAAAAATTTTAAAAAGACAAGTTGAGGATACCGTACGCAAATTGTTGTGGAGGGTGGGGAGGGGTTTTGGAGGGGACAGGGCCTTTACTGACACAGATTCTATCGTAGGTATGCGGGTGTTGGTTTAAAGGAAAAGGAAGAGAAAGGGGGGGGGTGGGTGGGGTTTAAAAAAAATTTTGAGGGGTGGGGTTTCGCAAAGGGTTTTGGGGAGGGGGATCGGGGGTTTGGGGGGGCATTAAAGGGGGGAAAGGGGGGGAAGTGGGGAATGGGTTGGGGTCAGGGGGGAAAGGGACCGGGGAAAAAGAGGGTTATTTAAGATTTTTTCAAAGCACATTGGGGGGGTACGAGGAAATGCCAGTGGCGGTTCTGAATATATGTTGAAAAAGGGGGAGAATGGCGGGAAACACAGGAACGGGGGCGTTGTCTTGGTGCCCAAAAAAGGGGGGGGAGGAAAGGGTTTGGGAGATTATCGTCCTTAAATTTTTAAAAGTGTACGGGATTACAAAATTTTTGCGGGAAAGGGATTGGGGAACATTTTAAAGAAGGTAATTTTGGGGGGGACGTACATGGGGGGCCCGTAAAGGGATTCCGGGCGGATTTTGAAAATGGGCACAGTGGAAAAAGGGGGTTTTAGAGAACTGCAGGGAGGGGGGGGTCCCTTTGGGTTGGATTGGGCTCAGGCCTATGACTGCGTGAAAAAGGGACTTTTTGTGGGGGCGTTTGAAAAATTGGGGGTTTTTGGGGGGGGGCGTGGGGTGGGGTGGCATTCTGTATAGGGGGCTGTTTAGAGGGGGTAGGTTTTAAAGGAAACTGGGGGGGGGGGTGATGAAGGAACAGGGGTTAAGGCAGGGGTTTCCCCCCTGTCACGTTTCCTTTGCATGCGTGCAACATCCCTTTTTTTGAGGCTGTGGACGACGCCTTGCGGGGGGGTGGGGGGGGAAATATGGGGGGGGGATCGAGGTTTTTGTGGGTGAAAACAACTGTGTTGGTTTTCGAGTGGGGGGGCTTTTTTGAAGGGGGGGGGAGGGGGTCATTAGGAGTTTTTGGGGGTGTTTTTAGGAAAGGTTTTAAATTTAAACAAAGTCTAGGTTTTTGGGGAAATAGGAAAATTGGGGGGGGGGAGATTGGGGGGGGAAATGGGTGGCGGTTTTTGACAGGGAAATTTTTGGGTTTTTGTGGGATATGGGAAAATGGCAATTTCAGGAATGTAGGAGGAAAACTCAGAAAAGAGTCACGATTAGGGTTTTTAGGGAATTAAAAGGGTTAGGGGCCCGTGAAGTGGCGTTACAGCCGAGGGGGGGTTGGTTTAAATTTAAATTTGGTGGTGTATAGTAAGGGCCCGGGGGGAGCGGGGGGGTGTTCCCTTTGGGGGCGCAGGATATACAGGGAAATTTCAAGGAGGGTGTTTTAGGTTTTTTGTGGGGGGTTTGGGGGGGGCCCGGGTTTTTCCAAAAATGTGGGTTTATACGGAGGTTTAAAAAGGGGGGGGACTTTGGTTTGTTTGGGGCCCTTTGGGGGTGGGTAAAAAGGGTTTTTTTATTAAGCCCGAAGGGATCTAAGGGTGGGGGGGGGGGGGGGGTGTTAGGGGGGATAGGGGGGATGGGGGATGCTTTGAAACTGGTGGGTGGTAGGGATTTGGGAAAGTTTTGAAGAAGTAATAAGATTCATGTTTGGGATGGGGGAAAGGGAAAAGGGTTTAAGGAAAAAAAGAGTGGTGGGTGTGCGTGGGGAAGGGGTTTATTGCCGGGGGGCCCCGATACCCCCTGGGAAAAATTTGGAAAGGGGATAGGAGGGGTTCAGAAGCCCTTGGGTACCACAAAGGGGTTTGGGAGTTGGTTTTACCGTTTTTTAATGGGTGGGTGGCATCTAAGAAAAATTTTTGCCCTAAGATGGGGTTTTGGGTTAGAAGGCAACATGTTTTTTCCCGTGGGAGGAGGAGACGGCATATCATTTGGTGTATTTTGTTCACTTTTTGGGAAATGGTGAGAGTTTTGGATGGCGGGGGTTATTAGGCTGTTGGGGGGGGGGGTTTTGGGGCCTTTTTTTAGATCGTTGTCGATGGATGTTAGTGGGGGGAGCAAGTGAAGTGGGGAGGGTTTGAAGTATGGTTTTGGCAGATTATTTCTTTTTTCTTGGGGGGTTAGGGAAAGGAATTTTAAAGGGGAGTTTAGGGGGTAAAAGCGTTTGCAGCGGGTTTTAAAGGACAAGGTGGAGGAATAGGGTTTAAAATTTTTGGGGGGGAAAAGGGAATCAAGTTTTTCGTTTTTATCGTAATTTTACTTTTAGCACAGCTTCTAAGGGAACAGGGGGGGGAAAAAGGTTTTGAGTCTCTTTTATTGGAGGGGGGGGGTTTTGGGTTTGGGTAGCAGTGTGGAAGGGGGTGGGGGAAGTTGTGAGAGCAAATATTTATGGGGTGGGTTAAGGGTTTTTCCCCGAGATATTTGATATTGGGGGATCCGTAACCCTTGGTTTCATAGTCCTACTAGGGGAAAAAACCCCCGCATTGCATATTTTGGTTGGGTATAATTTTTGCAAAACACTATCGAGGGAGGGGGGCTTTAAGTGGCGTTAGGCTTTTTTAGGTAAAGTAGAAAGAACACGGCAAAATGATATTGCCTGAATAGCATAATTTTTTATAACATTGAAAAGGGGTTTTTTAAAATAAAAAAATAAAGAAGGGAACACTGACAAGTCGTTAGTATAGAAATCTTATTTTGTATTTTTAAACGTAGCTGCAAGTACTTTCCTTTTTGCCCTTGTGAATTAGCTTTTTTTTAGATTAATTAGTATACAAATATTTCCTTTAAAACGGACTTCTTTATAGAAAAGGTTTGTAATATCTTTGCAACGTTAATTCAAATATGACTGTAAGGATTTTAAATTTGTTTTTCGATGGGGAATTAGGATTTTTGTGTTCAGCATTAACTTTTGATTTTAAGCAGGAGTTAGTTAGTGGTAGGGGTGAAAACCTGTTTGGTATTTCTAAAGGGGGTTTTTTTTTATTATTTCCCCGCCCTTTGTGGGGGGAGAACCCTTTTGATATTTTTTCAATAAAATTATAGTTTGGGTTTTTATATTAAATATTTACTAGGTTGTTTAAAGTTGAGGTAAAAAAGTGTATTTTTTTTAATTTTATGGTAAAATCCCATGTCATAAAATGAGTTCGACATTTTAAATTTTTTTGTTTTTGTTTTTTTATTATTGATATTAGATATGTGGGTGTGTGTTACCCCCGCAACCACACCCCCGAGGGGCCGATCCCCCCAAAAAAAAACCTCCTAAAAAATCCCGCCTTAAGCCTTTCCCCATAAAACCTTTTTTTTTAAATTCCGGTTTTTTCCCCTTTCAAATTTTTTTTTTAAATTTCAAAACAGGATTTTTTCATTAATTGTGCAAACAGTCGCGCAACGCCCCTCTAAATTTTTTTTAAAACCGTTTTGTAATGTTTATCTCTTCCTCTTTAAAAAAAATTTTTTCCTTTATACTTTTTTAGCATTGTTTCCCCCCAAAATTAACCTGGAAACACCCCCTGGTGCTTCTCCCACTAAACGCCCCACATTTTCCCAAAAAGACAAAAGACTTTACATTAAATTTTCCAAAAAATATGGACCCCCCCCAGGCACCCCCCAAATCCCATTATTACCACCCTCATGATCCAAAAAAAAAACCACATCTATCACATCCACCCTCCGCCAGAAACCCGCAAAAGGGGCACGACATTCGGTCCAACCTCGCCGCAAAACCTCTTTAAAAATGAAGGTTGCTCTACCATCCCTCCCCCCCACACACACCCTTTTAACCCCACCCCGGTCAATATATCCCCCAAATACCCAAACAACCCCCCGCACCTCTGGGCCCAATTTTTACGACGTATCCCCAAATTCCAACTCCCCATTATTGAACATTCGGTAAACCACGTAAAAAAAGCCCAGCACGTCCCGAAAAAAATTATTTTTAATACTCACGTCCCCCACCCGGGGCCATAACACATACTAAACAAAAGGGAACCGTACCCAATTTCCCACCCCATTTAAATTACCCTCCCCTCCCCCCCTTCACACGCCTTACTATAAAGGGGCTATTTTCCCTTTTACCAAAATGGCAGCCCCCTTTCAAACGTGTCCAGTTCCCAGTACACATTATAACCATCATATCCAACTCAAACCAGGCCTAAAATTTGTTCCCCTGTAAGAATAACCCACACCCACACCAAGCGCACCAAATACTCATTAAACCACTTAAGCTTTCCCTCAGCTCTCAACCCGTTAATATTTATAGTAAAAAAACTTGAATTCAACAAATGGGTTTTTTTCCTTTTCCCCCGCATTTACTTTACCCCAGCTCGTTTTTCAACACCTCTGTCCCTCCCCCCTTTGTTGGGAATCACCTTTGCAATCCCTTGATCCTTGGGTACCTTCCCCCTCTTCGTACCTCCACCCCAAAAATTTTTTTAGGGCGTTGGGCAGGAGTAGCACACTCAGAATCCGATGAGCTGCAGTCCTCTTTGGTCCCCCCCCTCCACCGATTTTGCATCTGAACACCGTCCTGATCACCTCCACCTCTACTCATCACTTCAATCCCTTTTGACTCCTCGTCACAAAACCCTCATCTTTGCCATACATCATTCCGCCTTTCCCCCCAAAAAAGCCCCGGTCTTCCCCCTGATCTAGGCCGATTTTCCCCTAAAAAGTCTCCCCCCCTTTCCAAAAACGCCCCCCACTTCTTCACCCATATTAGGTAGTCCTCCTCAAAACCTTATTTTGTCCAATGACGAGATTCTCCTTGAAGCGTTACAATTGGCGAATCGAGCTCCTTTCTTTTTCCCCCTCCTCACCCAGACAACCGTTTTTGGGGCGGTGTAGCAAAGACTGTTCCGCTCATCGCCAACCCTCGTCCACTGGCTGCTGTTGCTGCTGTTGCCGTTTTCTGTTTTTTTCCGGGGGACCCGCTTCGTTTTCCACACTCGCCGCGATGTGTTCATATGACCCCCAAAAGCCCACACGTACGTTTTTGCCCCCATACGTTTCAAGCTTGAGTCCTTAATTCTTTAACACAAAATTTGAAGGGAAAAGGGTGGAAGAGTCATTTTAACTGTAACGCTCCTTCCCGCGCACCTATACGGTCCCCCGTTCCCCCTCCTGCTGTTGCTACGTGAACCGGCCCCCTAATTCGCGTTCACTGGTAATATCAAAAACATCGCCTCAAAAAGGGACATTCCGATTTTTTAAACCCCGGTGTAAAGTCGAATACATCTGAAATCTCACCCACACAGCTGTATTAACCCCGTTGATGGCTCCGATACTTGTCGACCCCCGCCTCCTAGACTTGTCAGACGTCATTTTAACAAGATTTTTGTCATTTTCCCTTTTAAAGCGACACCACATATCTTCATTTGTATAACCAAGGGACGCGAATATCGCTGGAATAATAAAACCATGTTGGATCCTGTGACAGCACCACGGATCACTCAAAGCAGCAGTGGGGATTCTTTTTCTGTATTCACGCCATTTGGAGAAAATAAAGTTTCCCCAACCAACGCTAGGGGCAGCTCAATCAGGTAAACTGCGCAAAAACAAATCAAAAAAAAGCGTCTCGCAGCTCGCCACACGGCCGGAGGGGTTTGGGGCAATGCTTCATGAGCATGTTGAGGCAGTTCCTGCAGCAGCAACACAGAGGTATAAACCCAAATTCATAATATTTGGGAGGAGCCTTTCTTTATTAGCAAATTTTACTGCAATCAGACCTCCCATTGTGGCACTTTCTAGTGCATTTTTATAAGGAGGGGTTTAAGTGGGTAGGGGTTTTGTAGATCAAGGTTTTTCTTTAAGCGTATGTATGAAAAGTATTTAGATAAAGGTAGGGAAGTTTTTACTGCTTT
>NW_026505563.1:0-17988 GCF_026875155.1 Cherax quadricarinatus
CGTTCCTCTCACTTCCTCACAGGATTTGTCACTTCACTTCCTCACAGGAGTCTCAGCCACCTTAACTTCCTCACAGGAGCCTCAGTCACCTTCACTTCCTCACAGGAGCCACAGTCACCTTCACTTCCTCACAGGAGCCTCAGTCACCTTCACTTCCTCACAGAAGCCTCAGTCACCTTCACTTCCTCACAGAAGCCTCAGTCACCTTCACTTCCTCACAGGAGCCTCAGTCACCTTCTCTTCCTCACAGAAGCCTCATCACCTTCCCTTCCTCACAAGAGCCTCAGTCACCTTCACTTCCTCACAGGAGCCTCAGTCACCTTCACTTCCTCACAGGAGCCTCAGTCACCTTCACTTCCTCACAGGAGCCTCAGTCACCTTCGCTTCCTCACAGGAGCCTCAGTCACCTTCACTTCCTCACAGGAGCCTCAGTCACTTTCACTTCCTCACAGGAGCCTCAGTCACCTTCGCTTCCTCACAGGAGCCTCAGTCACCTCACTTCCTCACGGGAGCCTCAGTCACCTTCGCTTCCTCACAGGAGCCTCAGTCACCTTCGCTTCCTCACAGGAGCCTCAGTCACCTTCACTTCGTCACAGGAGCCTCAGTCACCTTCACTTCCTCGTACAGAAACTTCAATTTTAAGTAATTGAAGAAGCAGTGATGAAAAAGGTTCCAGAAATATTGCTTTACTGAGTATTTAAGTCGTGTTATGAGCTCCAGGAGAAAGTTGTGACCACAACTATTGTTTGATGCATTTTTTTGCAACAATGTGACGAATGAAATTACATTATTACATAGATATCTATAAACAATAACCATATTCATGTTTATTACCTTCTTTATTAATTTTAATGCAGAATTTTTACAGCAAGTGTTCTTTATTCTTCGAAATATTCACTTATAACAGCGTTCATTTGACATTGTTTTCGTGACGAATATATTATATTCTTTATCAGTGTCTGACAGGTCTTGATGGAGAGAAAAGTTTCTCAAGTAACACCATCAACACCAGATATTTTCCTTGTTGATTCACCCACAAACTGTTTTTAAAAACAGTCTAGACTCTAGACTTAACCCAGGAAGTCACAAGACTCAAGATTTCAAGTGAAACATTGTAATAAAGTTGGTAGAATTACCGACAATATGTAAAGTAAAAGGACACAAGTGCAAATAATGTGACATTTTTATTGTGGCAACGTTTCGCTCTCCAGGAGCTTTGTCAAGCCGATAGGGCTTGACAAAGCTCCTGGAGTGCGAAACGTTGCCACAATAAAAATGTCACATTAGTTGCACCTGTGAGTGAAACAGTTCAGACAATTTGAGTGAAATTTTAATCACGAAGTATGATTACAGTTTTGTCAGGAAGTTTCTGTTAGTTGCTTTCAAGGTTTGTTGGTGATCATAGTGCACCTTAGAGCAGCTTTTTATGATCATGAAATAATAACCAAATTAACTGTGTCCAGCTTCAACCTTTATGTCTTCTACGATGCGGTAGATTAAGTTTTTATGACACTATACATTTTCTGTTTCTATCAGTAAGTTTAGTTAATTCACCTATAAGTGACATGTTCCATGACATGTTACTAGACATGTTCCTAGACATGTTCCTACACATGTTCCTACACATGTTCCTACACATGTTCCTACACATGTTCCTATACATGTTCCTACACATGTTCCTACACATGTTCCTACATATGTTCCTACACATGTTCCTAGACATATTCCTGCACATATTCCTAGACATTTTCCTACACATGTTCCTACACATGTTTACTATTCATATTTCTATACACATGTCCCTACACATGCACCTACACATGTTCCTGACACATTTCCTATACATGTTACTACCATGTATATCCTACACAAGTTCCGAACAGAATGTTCCCTACACATGTTGCCTAGACGCGTATTCCTGCACATATTCCTAGACATTTTCCTACCCATGTACCTATAACATAGTCTTATTCATAGAGTTCCTTACACATGTTCGTTACATATGTTCCTACAGCATGTTCTACAACATGTCTCTACACGTGTTACCTTCGCCTGTTCTGTATCTTAACATGTACCCAAGATGTTTTTCATAACATTTTCCCTAAATTTTCAATTTAAATCTGGATCACATACCTGGCATTAATTAACACTTTTTCCCGTTTTTCTGAAGTGGAGAATGGTAACATGGAACTGAGTTAGTGAAATCTTTTATTAAAAATACCAATGATTAAGGTATAAGATTTATCTACATACTCTTCTTATACATGCATTATCGTCAGAAAATATCATGACCTTTATTACTGTGAGAATATAAATCATATTTTATTAAAAAAATATGAGCAATAATATATCATTATTCAGATGACGTATAATCAAGTAACCAAATTTTGTTTGCGCTGTCAACTAAAAATCTCATAAGGCAGTTTAATTATCTATATTATTATACTCGACAATAAGAAACAGAGCTCGAAGAAGATATTTGAGAAAAGAAATGGCAGAATGATCAGACGTAGGTTGTCAAGTTGCGTCATTCATCACCACAGACAGTTGAATCATCAGCTCACCACAGACAGTTATCATTCACACACGAACAGCACAGAGTCAACATCACCACACAACAGTTGCATCATGGACTCACCCACAGACCAGTTGAGTCACGTACGAGAGTCACGGCACAGGAGCAGTTTAGAGTTGGGCATCATTTACCACAAACAACAGTTTGAGACACACTCAAACACCACAGACAGTTTTGCGTCATGGATCACCACAGACAGTTGAGTCATATCATTCACCACAGACAGTTAAGTTCAACACCCACCTCCAGACAGTTTGAGTCATAATCACCAGGGACAGTTGAGTCGCGTTACACCACCACAGAGTCATCAATCACACACAGAAGTTGAGTCATGATCACAGTGACAGTAAAGTCAAGAGTCACCACAGACAGTTGAGTCATCATGATCACCAAAAACAGTAGAGAATCATCACTCACCACAGACAGTTGAGTCATCAAACACCACAGACAGTTTGAGTCAGCGTCTAGAGCGATCTCTGCGTCTGCTCTATCACAGTTGAGTCATCAATCACCACAACATTGTGTCATAAATCACCAAAGACAGTTTCGTTCCCATCAATCACTACAAGACAGTATGTGGTCATCACTCACCACAGCGCAGTTGTGTCCATCAATCACCACAGGCCAGTAGATCTGGATCCCACATACAGTTTGAGTCCATCAAATCCACCTACTAGCGACGTTGAGTCATGAGATCACCACAGACCATTTAATCATCATATCACCACTGACATATTGAGGGTACATGGATCACCACAAACATTGATCATCACTCACAGTTGAGATCATAATCACCACACGATCTCAGTTTAGTCATGGATCACCACAGACAGTTGAGTCATCGAATCACCACAGACAGTTGTGTCATCTATCGATCACAAAGACAGTTTCGTCATCATCACTATGCAGACAGTTGTGCATCAATCACGCACAGACAGTTTTGTCTCTCTCCAATCACCACTAACAGTATTGTACCATCAACCTAAAAAAGTTGTCTTCATAATCAATCACCGCACAAACAGTTGTGTCAACATATCACCTCAAACAGTTGTGCCATCAATCTCACCACAACAGTTGAGTCATCAATCACCACAGGGAAACAGTTGAGTCAATCATCACCACAGATGCCAGTTGTGCCATCCGATCACCACAAACAGTATACGTCACAATCACCACAAACATTTTGTGCCATCAATCATCACCACAGACAGTTTATATCATCAATCACCACCGAACCTACTAGTTATGTGTCATCAATCACCACAGAGACAGTTGTGTCATCAATCAGCCACAAACAGTTGTGCCATCAACACCACAAACCACTTGAAGCCATCAAACATCCACAAACATTGTGTCAACAATACACGACAAGCATTGTGTCATCTATTCACCATAAACAGTTGTTGCCATCAATCACCACGCAGAGTTTTGTGTCATCAATCACCACAGACGTGTTGTGTCCATCATCACCATAAACAGTTTTGTACAGTCAATCACCCAAAAACAGTTTGAGTCATCAATTCACCACCAAACGCAGTTTGTGTCATCAATCACCACAAACAGTTCTTGTGTCTTCATTCAGCAGAAAAAAACAGGGGGAAACAAACAGCGTTGTGTCAATCAATCAGCCACAAACAGTTGTGTCTATCAATCACCACAAAACAGTTGTGTCAATCACCTCAGCAACAATCAGTTGTGTCCATCAATCACCACAAAACAGTTGTCAGCAATCACCACAAACAGTTTTGTCTCAATTCACCACAAACAGTGGGGTCATCAATCACCCACAGACAGTTGATTCATTAATCACATACAGCACAGTTGTGTCATCAAATCATCACCGGACAGTTGTGATCATCAATCACTCACAGAGAGTATGTGTCATCAATCACCTTCAGACAGTTGTGTCCATCAAACACCAGAGAGAGTATAGTGTCATCGCGATCACCTACGCTGGACAGTTGTGTCATCAAACATTATCAGACAGTTGAGGCCATCAATCACTCACAGACATTTGTGTCAATCACATCACCACAGACAGTTGTGCCATCAATCACCACAGACAGTTTGTCTCATCAATCAACCTACAAACAGTAGTTTTCATCAGCTTCACCAAATAGCAGTTGTGACCATCAATCACCACAAACAGTGGCCTTCAATCACCTCTCAAAACAGTATGTGTCATCAATCATCACAGCACAGTTGTGTCATCAATCACAACAGACAGTTGCCGTCATCAATCACCACAGGCAGTGAGTTATCAATCACCACAGACAGTGTGCATCATAATCACCACAACAGTTGAGAGTCATAATCACCACAGACAGTTGACGAATCATGATCACCAGAGACAGTTTGTGTCATCAATCACCACAGACAGTTGAGTCATCATCACCACAGACAGTTAGAGTGGTCAACAATACAACAGACAGTTGTACGTCATCATCATCTCACAGACAGTTGATTCAACAATCACCACAGACAAGTATGTGTCATCAATCAGTCTACAGACAGTTGTTTCATCAATTACCACAATTACCGACAGACAGTTGTGTCAGCAATCACCACAAGACAGTTGTGTCATCAATCACCAAGAAAGTAGTGACATCAATATACCACAGACAGTTGTGTCATCATAACATTACAGACAGTTGAGCCCCCAAAATCAATCACCACAGACAGTTGTGTCATTCAATCACTACTCGAACATTGTGCCATCAATCACCACGACCACAGGACAGTTGTCTCATCAATCACCACAAACAGTGTGTTTTCATTAATCACTGCACAAACATTTGTTGTTCATCATCTCACCCACAAAAGTATTTGCCATCAATCACCACTTACCGTGTGTCCTCAATCACCACAGACAGTTTGTGTCATCAATCTACCACAAACAGTTTTTGTCATTAATCACCGACAAAACAGTTGTGTCCATCAATCACGCGACAAACTGGTGTGTCATCAGTCACCACAGACAGTTTGTGTCATCCAATCTCACTCACAAAAGTTTTGTCATCAATCACCACCGATGATTTGTGGTTCATCATCACACACAACCAGTGTAGAGTCACAATCACCACAAACAGTTGTGTCATCAATCACCACAGACAGTTGTGTCAGTCAATCACCACAAACAATGTTGTGTCGCATTAATCGGCCCACAATCAGTTGTGTCAATACAATCACGCACAAAAGTGTGTGGTATCATCAATCCACCACTAGACAGTTGTGTCATCATCACCTACAAACAGTTTTTGTCCATCAATACACCACAGATAGTTTGTGTCATCAATCACCACAAACAGTTTTGTCATGCAAACCACCATCAAAACAGTTGTTCCATGAGTCAATCACCCACTCATCACAGTTGCGTCACAATCACAAACAGTTGTGTCATCAATCAACCACAAACAGTTGTGCATCTCCTCCCCACAGGCAGTATGTGCCCATCAATCATCCACAGACAGTTGTTCATCAATCCATACAACAGTTGTGTCCATCTCAATCACCACAGACAGTTATATCATCAATCACCACAGACAGTTATGTTCATCAATCACCACAGACATTTGTGTCATCAATCACCACTGCAATCAGTTGTGCCATCAATCACCACAGAACACTTTGTGCCATCAACGTCAACCACAACATTAATGTGTCATCAATCAACCACCAACAGTTGTTTACAACAATCACCACACACAGCTTGTG
The DNA here is from genome assembly GCF_026875155.1 of Cherax quadricarinatus. Taxonomy (NCBI): domain Eukaryota; kingdom Metazoa; phylum Arthropoda; class Malacostraca; order Decapoda; family Parastacidae; genus Cherax; species Cherax quadricarinatus. The sequence goes on from NW_026505563.1 coordinate 6,290, forward strand.
TCATCAATCACAACAACAGTTGTGCCATCTCATCACCAACAAAGAGTGTTGTGTCATCAATCATGCACAGACAGTTGTTGTCATCAATCACCACAAACAGTTTTGCAATCAATCACCACTCGCCACATTGTCTCACCAATCACCACCAACAGTTGTTCATCAATCAACACAAACAGTTTGTGTCATTAATCACCACAAAGCAGTTAAATGTGTCCATCAATCACCACAAACAGATGTGTCATCAATCACCACGCAGACAGTTGTTGTACATCAATCCCCACAATAACAGTTTATGTCATCGAATCACCACAAGATAGTTTTGTGGTACATCAATCACAAAAACAGTATGGTGTCATCAATCTACACATAGCAGTTGTGTCATCAATCACCACCTGACAGTTGTCATACATCACAAAAACAGTGTGTCATCATCACAACAAACAGTTGTGCCATCATCACCACAGACCGTTGTGCCATCAAACACCTACAGACAGATTTTGTCATCAATCACCACAAACTGTTGTTTCATCAATCACGCACAAACAGTTGTGAGTCAACAATCACCCACAGACAGTATGTGTCACATCACTCACAAACAGTTTGGCGTCATCAATCACCACAAACAGTTGTGTCATCAATCACCACAAACAGTTGTGTCATCAATCACCACAAACAGTTGTGTCATCAATCACCACAAACAGTTGTGCCATCAATCACCACAAACAGTTGTGTCATCAATCACCACAAACAGTTGTGTCATCCATCACTTCTACAAACAGTTGTGTCATCAATCACCATCAAACAGTTTGTGTCACAATCCCCACAAACAGTTTGTGACATCAATCATCACAACAGTTGTGCCATCATCCCACAGACAGTTGTGTCTCAATCACCAACAGACAGTTTGAGTCATCAATTCGTACCACAGACATGTTTGTGCCATCAATACCACAAACAGTTGTTGTCATCAAATCACCACAAACAGTTTGTGCCATCAATCACCACAGACAGTTTATGTCATCAACACCACAGACAGTTATGTCATTAATCACCACAGACAGTTGTGTCATCAATCCACCACAAACTGTTGTGTCATCATCACCACAAACAGTAGTGCCATCAATCACCACCAGACAGTTATGTCATCAATCACCACAACAGTTATGTCATCATCACCACAAACAGTTGTGTCAACTAATCACCCACAAACAGGTTGTGTCATCATCACCACAAGACAGTTGTGCCATCATCGCCACTAACAGTTTGTATCATCAATTCGCCACAAACAGTGTTCTCATCATCAATCACCACAAACCGTTTTGTGCACAATCACTACAGTGTGTCATCAATCACCACAAACAGTTGTGAGCCATCAATCACCACAAGCAGAGTGTGTCATCAATCACCACAGACCAGTTGTGTCATCAATCATCTCTGTTACAAAACAGTTTTGGTTCATCATCACCACAGACAGTTGTGTCATCAATCACACACAAACAGATGTGGTCATCAATCACCACAAACAGTTGTGTCATCAATTCTACGCACAAACAGTTGTGCATCAATCACCACAAACAGTTTGTGAGCGCACAAACATCCACAAACAGTGTGCCATTCAATCACCACTAACAGTTGGTGTCAACAAATCACCACAAACAGTGATGTGTCAATACAATCACCACAAACAGTTTTGGGTCATCAATCACCCAAACAGTTTGTCATCAATCACACCACAGACAGGTTGTGTCATCCAAATACACCACATACAGTTGGTCATCAATCACCATCAAACAGGTTTGTGTCATCAATATCCACAGTAACAGTTGTGTCCATCATCACTAAAAACAGTGTTGTCATCAATCACCACAAACAGTTGTGTCATCAATCACCAAAAACAGATTTTGTCATCAATCACCTCTTCAAACAGTTTGCCATCAATCACACCACAAACAGTTGTGTCATCAATCACCATAGACAAGTTGTCAATCAATCACCACAAACAGTATGGTGTCATTATTCACCAAAACTTGTGTCATCAATCACCACAAACAGGTGTGTCAATCAATCACCACAGACCGTTTGTGTCATCAATCACCACAAACAGTTTTTGTCATCAAACACCACAGATAGTTGTGATCATCAATCACCACAACCATATTGTGTCATCAATCACCACAAACAGTTATGTGTCATCAATCACCACAGACAGTTGTGGTCCATCAATCACCACAACATTGTGTCATTAATCGGACACAAACTAGTTGGTTTCTGGTCATCAATCACCACAAACAGTGTGTCATCAATCACCACAGACAATTTGTGTCATCAATCATCCGACAAACGAGTTTTGAATCATCAATCACCACAGATAGTTGTTCATCAATCACCACAAACAGTTGTGTCATGCAATCACCACAAACAGTTGTGTCATCATCGCTTCACCCCAGCAGACAGTTGCGTCATCAATCATCACAAACAGTTGTGGATCATCAATCACCACAAAACAGATGTGTCTCTCATCACCACAGCAGTTTTGTGCCATTCAATCTCCACAACATTCGGTGTCATCAATCACACAAACTGTTGTGCCATCAATCACCGACAGACAGTTATATTCATCAATCACCACAGACAGATTATGTCATCAATCACCACAGACAGTTGTGTCCATCAATCTCCACCGAACAGTTTTGTGCCATCAATCACTCACAAACACTTTGTGCCATCAATCACCTACAAACAGTTTGTGTCAACAATCTACCACGGAAACAGTTGTGATCATCAATCACCCCAAACAGTTTGTGTCATCAATCACCACAAACAGTTGCCATCCCCAATCCCACCACAAAGACGATTGTGTTCATCAAACATCACAGACAGTTTTGTGTCATTCAATCACACGCACAAACAGTTTTGGTCATCAATCACTCACAAACAGTGTCCTCATCAATCCACAACAAACAGTTGACGTTCATAATCACACACAAACAGTTTGGTGTCATTAATCACCACAAAACAGTAATGTGTCATCAATCACCACAACACAGTTGTGTCATCAATCACCACAAACATTGTGTCATCAATCACCACCAACAGTTGTAAATTCAAATCACCACAAACAGTTGTGTCACGACAATCAACGCTGAGGAAACATTGTGGTCAGATCAAATCGCACCACAGACCAGTTGTGTCATCAATCACCACAACAGTTTTGAGTCATCAATCACACAGATAGTTGTACTATCAATCACCACAAACAGTTGTGGTCATCAGATCACCACAAACATTGGTCACAATCACCACAGACAGTTAGTCATCAATCACAAACATTTGTGTCATCAATCACCACAAACAGATGTGCCATCAATCACCACAGACAGTTGTGCCATCAATCACCACAGACATTACAGAGTGTCATCAATCACCGCTCAAACAGTTTGTTTTCAATCAATTACAACACAAACATATTGTGTACCCATCAATCACCACAGACAGTTGTGTCATCAATCCCACAACATTGCGTCATCAATCACCACAAACAGTTGTGTCGAATCATCACCACAATCAGTTGTTGCCATCAAATCACCACAGACAGTTTGTGTCATCCAGGGGAGGCACCACAAACGTTTGCGCCATCAACACCCACAAACATTGTGTCATCAAGTCACTACAAACAGTTTGTGTCATCAATCAACCACAAACAGTTTGTGTCATCAATCACCACAAACAGTTTGTGTCATCAATCAACCCAAACTAGGTTGTGCCATCATCAATCAAACATTTGTGCCATCAATCACCACAGACAGTTGTGTTCATCAATCACACAGAGCAGTTGAGTCACATCACTAATCACCACAGGTACAGATGTGCCCATCAAACGAACCACACACAGTTTTTTGTGTTCCATCAATCACCACAACAGTTTGTGCCATCAATCACCACAGACAGTTTATGTCACAATCACGCACACAGTTAATGTCATCAATCAAGCACAGACTGTTTTTGTCATCAATCACCACAAACAGTTGTGTATCATCATCAGCACACAAACAGTTGTGCCGATCAATCACCACGCTGAACATAGAATGTCATCAATCACCACAGACCAGTTATGTCCCCCCCCCCCATCAATCACTCGACAAACAGTTGTGTCCATCAATCACACAACAGTTTGCGTCATCAATCACCCAGCAAACATTGTGCATCAATCGCACTAACAGTGTATTCATCAATTCCGCCACACAAACATTTGTGTCATCAATCGCACCACAACAGTTGTGTCCCATCAATCACTACAAACAGATTGTGTCATCATCACCACAAAACACACTGACTGGCCATCAAATACCAGCACAAGCATTGTTGTCGTCAATCACCACAGACAGTTGTGTCATCAATCACCACAAAGCTAGTTTTGCCTCATCATCACCAAGACAGTTTGTGTCATCAATCACCACAAACAGTTGTTCATCAAACACCACAAAACAGGCTTTGTGTCATTCAATCACCTACAAACAGTTTGTGGTCATCATCACCACAAACAAGTTGTGTCAATCAATCCACCACAAACAGTTGTGCCATCAATCACCACAAACAGTTGTGTCATCAATCACCACAAACAGTTTAGGTGTCATTCAATGTCATCCACAAACAATTGGTCATCAATCACCACAAACAGTAGTCATTCAATCACCACAGACAGTTTTTGTCCATCAATCCACCAGCATAAAGTTAGTTCATCAATCACACACAAACAGTGTGTCATCATATTCACAAAACAGTTGTGTCCATCACTATCACTAAAAACGTTGTCTCAATTCCTCCACAAACATTGTGTCATCAATCACCACAAACATTGTGTTCATCAATCACACAAATCAGTTGAGCCATCAATCACCACAAACAAGATTGTGTCATCAATCACCATAGACAGTTGTCATCAATCACCACAAGCCTAGTTGTGTCATCAATCACCACAAACAGTTGTGTCATAAATCACGTTGCACAAACAGTTGGTCATCAATCACACAGACAGTTGAGCAACAGATCAACCACAAACAGTTGTTTATCTCAAATCACCACAAACAGTTGTGTTCATCAATCACCACAAAAAAAAAAACACATTGTGTCATCAATCAACCAAAAACAGTTTGTCATCAATCACCACAAACATTGTGCGCCATCAATCCCCACAAACTAGTTGTGTCATCAATCGCTCACAGACAGTAGTGTCATCAATCACCACAGATCGAGTAGTGTTTACATATCACCGACAGGCAGTTGTGCCATCCAATCACCACAAACAGTAGTGTCATCAATCACCACAAAGAGTGCGCCATCACAATCACCACAGAAAGTTTTCTCATCAATCACCACAGTTGTGTCATCAATCACTCATATCTGACAGTAGTGTCAGCTGTTCAAGTCTTCCTGGGGTTCATCTCACTGTATTATAATGTTTTTATGTTAATTGTACTATATTACTTATTACTGTGGATATTAAATTACGAACTTAAGTTTTCTACAAAACATTTAATGCAGCAACATTATAAATTATGTACAAATTCCTGGAGAAAAGATGTGAGCAAGACTTAATTATTCTACATATATGTATTAATTTGTCAATACAATATCATATCTACGAGAGGTGATAAATATTTCACCGGATAAATAATCAATATCACTTTATATTTTATATTTTTTAGGAACTGTGTTATAATGATTTGTTACTAACGTTTTTAATTTATGTGTTATTATTTTTGTTTAAGTGAATTATCCGTTCATATGATATCTGTCAAGAGCAGTGTTTAGCATGAACAATGTGTTTGACTTTGTTTTTTATCCGGTTTGTTTGTGTTAATCGCTCATGTGTGTTACATGTCCATATGTGTGGTGTGTGTGTTTCGTGTTTTTTTAGGTGTTACTTGCTCATACTATGTGTGTGTTATGCGGTTCAAGTAGGAGAGTTGGCTTGTCCCTGTGTAATTGCTTGAGTTTCATGTGTGGTGGTTGGCTGTTCATTAGTTTGTGTGTTGTTGATTTCTTGTCTGAGTGTTAAGATAAGCTAAGTAAGAATTCGTTATCGATTACACTTAACACCGGAGGGTTAGCCACCCAGATAACCAAAAAGTCAGTGCGTCCATCGACGACTGTCTAACTTATTTCCCATTGGGGTCCTTAATCTTGTCCCCCAGGATGCGACCCCACCCTTCAGTCGACTAACACCCAGGTACCTATTTGCTGCTAGGTGAACAGGACAACTAGGTGTGAGTAAACGTGTCCGAAATGTTTCCACCCGCCGGGAATCGAACCTCGGCCCTTCCCGTGTTTATATCCTTGTATCTCAGATTATGTTTTCAATATCTTTCATATGTGTGCATTATGTCAAGCAACTGTTTTATTCATGTTTCCTTTGTTTATTATTATAGGTGTTATCGGTTTATGTCGTTTCTCAAATCATATGGTACTCTTTTTTCAAGTTTGCTTTTCCTTCCATGTCATTCTTCTTTTTATGTGTGATCATCATGTGAATTCATGTTCAGGTGATAGTATTAACGTTGGATGTTGTGAAGTGTGGTGTGTGTGTGTGTGTGTGTGTGTGTTTGTGTGGTGTGTGTCGTTGGTGTGGTGTGTAGTGTGTTGTGTGTGTACTCCCTTAATACAGTTCACCTGGGTTGATTTATTACACAAGACAATCGCCCCTTATCTTTTTTATTAGCTCTAGCTAGTTTACATTGGTGGGGTGTATTCCGAAACCAAGATCATCATGCCTATTCTTGAAGCTGTGTTTGAGATGTTGTGCCTCTACCATTGAGGTAAATCATTGTGTAGAACATTTTACACTGAAACAAACTTCCTAAAAGCTGTTGTGAGGTTAGCTATATTTCTTATTTATGTCCCTGAGGAGAAGATGCAAGTTAGAGTATTATGATATTGTTCTCATGTTAGTGAAGTGACTGGGTGATGCTTGGGCTGCCACGACAGCTTAACACAAAACAAGCTACCACAAAGCTAGAAGACGAGACCAAGCTGCCACACTGCATAGAATCGAGACGAAGCTGCCACATCTGCTAGACGAGATCAAGCTGCCCACTCAGCTAGACAGACCCAAGCTGCCACACTGCTTAAATCACACCAAGCTGCCACACACTGTTCCCTCACCCCAGGTAGAGGCTAGTACAATGAAAATTTAACAAATTTCTTTATTATCACACCTATTAATTTACAATTAGTAAGTTTTATTTTTTTTTTACTTATTTATAGCAGGATTTAAAGTATTTGTGAGTGATATCCTTTTATATAGATAAATGCTCAAGTTTTGATGCTTATTTGTTCATCTCCATCAAAACTGTAATTAAACGATTTCAAAGTTTTTTCTTATTCTTATTTATTATTCCTCTTTTTGCATTGACTCTCTCTTAAGGTCTAAGAAGAGCACAAACATACACATATATAGTACTCCTTTATAAGTTTCCACACACACGACCTTACGCAGATACACCCGATCACATACATTTGCATCATAAAAAACACACACTACATCCCATGTATAACAGATACTACGAATGCAAACAACAATGTGTGTGGCAAGAAGGTTATAAATACGTCTTTTCTTAACTTTCAAACAACAATACAATACAATTCACCTCACCACTCTAACATGTTTGAGGTCACACATACATACACCACGACACACACATACATACACACACCCAAATAACATACACACACACACACAATACATACACACACACACATACACACACACACAAATCTCACTCCAAACCCCTGCCAGTGTACACTCATGACAACACACGTACAGTTACTCACATTCATATTGATATAGTTTTGTACTCGTCCACATGGTGTGTTAAATTCGACATGTAGTAGGAGGCAACATAAGGGAAATAAAGAAATATATATGTGCTTCAATATTCAGATATATATAAAACAAAAGAATGTTGGTTGTACCCCACTATTTTGACCACATTTGCGTTGTGAAACTTGTCTGAATATATAAAGATGGTATGACAATTTATGACACTTGACTGTGAGGAACGTGTGTTCTTGTGTTTCATGCAATTATGTATGGAATGATGTAATACTTACGCGTCAATTGTGTATGGGTGTCCATGTGAACATGTAGTTTTGTTGTTTGATGAATGTGCATGTTATACTACATCTTATAACAGTATGAATGAGTAATAATGTTTAACATATTGCGTATTATGTCACGTACGCTTGTTATTATGTAATGGATGGAGGTATTATGTGGTACGTATTATTGTGAATACTGATGAAATGTTTTTTAAGTATTGATGGTATTGATTATAGTGTCAAATACGAAATCTCTAACTCGATATCTCCTCCATGAAAACTGTAACAAATTTATAATAATCTCTATCTCTCGTGTTTCGTATCTCTTGAATTGAAGGTCGCAGAATGATGAATCAGTGCAAATATTATGCATATATACATACATGCCCCATTGTATGATATTAAATGCAATAAGATCACTCTGTAAACAGGTGATATTACCATATGGAGAACAACCACTGGAACTAATCAAAATAGTGAAATCCAATACTTAAGTGGAATCTAACATTATCACATATCCATTGATATGTGAGAAATCACACATGTGTGCATGTGTAACACTATAAGAGGATTGTTATATATATATTTTAATAAAACTCTGTTTTACATTAATGACTGTTTTTTACCTATGGCTTACTTTGTATATTATATACATTAATCTTTTTGACCAAACTAGTGACAATCACAATGCTTTAAGACCACAGGTTACAATCACACAACATTAACTAAGACCCAATTTTTGGGTAATATTTACTGTCAATTCTGTATATAATAACTTAATTCAAAACAATACTTAAGAATAAAACGGTCTGTAAGTCTACTAACATCGCTCATATATATTTTCCTATAACATATAAATCTACCTATCTAGCTAGCTGCTTGTTCATTTCATAAGTGATCTTCACTTATTATTTTAGTGTTTACACATGATCAAATATTCCTTTCATTTTTCCGAATACACATTCTTTTTTGTTCGCATATTATGCCTTTGTTTTCCATCACTTCGTGATCACATAATTACTGACACCCACTTTACCTGTATGGCCACAGTCCTTATTCCATTAAATTATACATTCTTTTGAAGTTTTTCCACTTTTTTTTTCTTCTTTATTAACGTTATGAGCAAAAATCATGAGTTTTCTTTCAAGTCCTTTATCTGCCTTACTACTGCGTCACACACTACACACCTTAAATCCAATCTAAATTTCCTATTTTTGAATCTTCATATTGCCTCATTCTTCTTTCATACTGACAGGCTAACTCACTGACAGCACATTCAGGCCAGCTGACAGCTGTACCTTGTGTATAGACTTCCTTGTCCATGTACTTGTCGAATATAATATTATTATTATTATTATTATTATTAATTAATTATTATTATTATTATTATTAATTATATATTAGGCCAAAGGATAACCAATTCGTCAACACTGACTTATTTCTGATCAGATGGCACTTCCTCTGATTATTTCACTGAAAACCAATTTGAATAATAAAATGGACACATGGATAACAGTCCTAACCTGAAGATATTGTTTTCCTTCAAGGAAAACACACATTAACAGTTCTTCTGAAAATATAAAATGGCCAGAGATGTTATTTTACAGTTAATTGCACAATAATTCAAGCATTCCAACTATTTTTCGTATCCGCCTTAGTCCACTGGCCCAAATTAGTCCAGGTCCAAAGTCACGTCCACATAAAAAGGGAGGACACTGCATCCAAACCTAAAACTACAGGCTAAACAGGACTAACTCAACACCTACCCACAACCCCTCATGTATTTTCTACCCCCTATTTTTAACTACACAATGTCTTAAGCTCAATGACGCGCTCGGGAGTGATTGTCCACTCACCCACAAGCTTTATTATCAAACCAGTACTTTCCTGTATCCCTTCTGAATCGTCAGTTTTTCCAACTTAAAACCATTGCTGCTGTCCTGTCTTAGCTACATATTTTTAGCACGTTAATTTAACAACCACTTATTCCTGATTTTCCATTTTATACTGTCCTCAGTCATATCTCCCCCCTAATTTTACGGCTTTTTTTGTAAGAGTGCCTTCATCCATCCTCGTTGGAAAGTTTTCTCATCACATGGGATATAATTTGTCATCCTCCTTTGAGACAATTTCACAAACCATTCCTGTATACGGCGACGGAACTGTATTGAACCTAAATGAGGCTTAACCAACAATAATAGTTGAAAGTCAACAACTGATAGAGACACTAGTTTATTTATAATTCTTCACATGAAGAAATTGCTAACACGTAACACACTAAACAGCCATCTTCACTACAATTAATGCCAACATACTATACGTTATCTGCTGGAGGTCTGGCACATGGAGAACCGAGTCTCCATGGTTTAGTGCTTAGAGTGGAATGATTAATATATATAAAAAAAAACTCACTGGCTTGAGATGACCATTACACCTCCAACATCACTATATTTCACTAAACGTATAATCTAGGAATGAGTAGCCTCCAACATCACTACGATTTCACTAAAACTGTATATGGCTAGTAGATAGACTCCAACATCCTGCAATTACTAACCTGTACATCTAGGTAATAAAGTTTACAACATCTCTCTACAATTACTCAACTGATCTAATCTAGGTAATGTATCCTCCCAACATTTGCAACTCCAAACTGAAAAACCTGAGGAACATATCATACTAAAAAGAGAAGAATATTTACGTCTCAATGTTCTTCATCTACAATGGATTCTCTTCCAGCTGAGTGACCATGACGGGGTCTCTACTTTCCTTCTAAGAGGTCAAGCTGCACACTGGTGAAAGGCGTGTCGGCGGCCCGCGCTAAGTGCAAATCAAATGGAAGGATATTGAAGGTGTATTTAAGTCGCCAAAGCAATAACTTAAAACAAGACTGTGGGGGTTCAAACTCAGGAGGTCGACTTTAATGTGTCACATGAAAAGGAGCTGGTGGAGCGCCACGTCGCCTGGCTGTTTCCCACATACCCTTGATCCTGGTTCGCCCTTACGCAGGACCCACTACTTCCATGACTAATTGGTAAATCATGGTGCAACAGACAAAAAAAAACCCAAAGCTCCTAATGCTTCCTCATATGTGTCAAGTAAAAGGTCCACAAGTGCAAAAAAAGTGACATTTTTATTGTGCAACGTTTTCTGCTCTCCAGGAGCTTTGTCAAGCGATAGGGCTTGACAAAGCTCCTGGAGTCGAAAATCGTTGCCAACAATAAAATGTCCACATAAGTTGCACCTGTGAGTGAAACAGTCCAGACAATTTAAGAGAAAATGTGAATCACAAAGTATGATTACACTAGATTTGTCAGGAAGTTTCTTGTTAGTTAGCTTTCAAGGTTTTGTTGGTGGTCCATATGCACCTTAGAGCAGCTTTTATGATCATGAAATAATAACCCACATTAACTGTGTCCAGCGTTCAACCTTTTATGTCTTCGCTACGATGCGGTAGATTAAGACTGATCTTTATGACACTATCCATTTTCTGTTTCTAACAGTAAGTTTTGTTATATTCACCTAAATGACATGTGTATCCATGACCAGTATACTTAGACATGTTCCTAGACATGTTCCTATACGCTGTCCTACACATGTTC
>NW_026505564.1:0-77816 GCF_026875155.1 Cherax quadricarinatus
TTTTCATCCAAAGTATGTTAGGGCCATATGACCAAATTTGTTCCCATAACGAATATTGTGAAGAATTAGCCATTTCAGACCCCCAAACGTACACGTACAAACGCACTTACATAAATACACTTACATAACTGGTCGCATTGAGGGGTGATCGTTAAGGGGGGTCCACTGTAGTTATAAAATACTTTGAGGTGACCCATGCTGTCTTGAGTATGGATGGAAAGGGGTCACCCTGATCCTCAAAAGAGACGATCTACAGAACTAAATAACTACAGACCAATATATAACTTGCCTTTGCTCTCTAAAATCTTCAAAAAATAATACATAAACAAATCAACTCCTACCTCCTACCCCATAACATACTGAACCTCTGTCACTTTAGGTTTAGGCTGAATAAAAGCACAAGTTAGATATTGGTCTGTTTTACCTCTTTGTTTAATAATAAATAAACTTAATTACGAACTAAAAAAATGTAAGATTGAGTTTATCATAAATTGGTTGTATCGTAAATTGTACTACCTCATACATTAAGCCTTTGGGGGTCGACAGGTCTTCTCAGAGACTTGTTCTCAGGGTCGGCCAAATTTAAAAAAAAAAAAAATTATTTTTCTTATGAAAAGATAGAGAATCTTATCCCGATCATAATGGCGCCAAAAGTATGAAATTTGATGGAAAACTTACGGAATTATGCTCTCACGAAGTTAGCAGTCTCAACGATGTTTGCGCATTGGTGATTTTGCCCACTTTGAGCCCTATTTTCAGCCAATTCCAGTGTACTAGTCAACAAAAATCATAACTATTTTGCTAGAACTCCATTTTTTTCTATCGAATGAGTACAAGAAGAAACCACCCATTTACCGATTTCAACTATCCAATAAAGTGGTCAGAATTTAGCAATTTTGCCAATTTCACACAAATTTCAAAAGATGCCAAATTCCAAATAGGGTCCAGAATAAACAAGAAAGACATTCCTGGCACTAAAATAACAAGTTCTCTGTTCGTTAGTCACATCCCCATGCCCCTCTTATATTTCTTTGGCTTTCCACTTTGAAATTTTATTCTTACAAAAAAAATAAGATTTACTGTTATGCAGACTACTGCATTAGTGTAGAAATGGTATAAATAATATCAGCGCACTTGTGAAAGAATATTTGACTCACCAGTTGATGTGTATTGGACGCTTGGCATGATTTGTTTACTTTTGAACTTTGGTAAAAATCGAACATTTCTGCTACTTTGAGCTCAATTTCAAGGTACTTTTCATTGTAAAACCAGTCAAAATCATCTCAATTTCTGTAATATGTCTTCCATTCTATAAAATGAGACTAAGAAAACTAGAATACAACAATAAATACCATACAAAAATACAGTACAAAGTCGCTGTTTTAATCCAAAAACACAGTCAGCTTTTTTTTTCTCATTACGCACTGTGTGCTGCAGGATTTTTTTTATACTGCGCACACTGACCACATAGACCCATTCTTTCATATGTAGGCCTACCAGCTTTCTCTCACTAGATTTGAGGGCGCTAGAATTTAGGCATACTAGTACATCAAAAACCCTGGGTCGTAAGACGTATTAGTATGTCCGAAATCTCCAAAGGGTTAATAATAGAGTAAATATTAGAATATTTGTATTCTACCACTGTAAAAGAACTAGTTACAAAATTAAAAATGTAAGATTGTATCATAAATTGTACTACCTCAGATGCTCGATTACTATATATGTACAGCAACTGAAAAAATAATATCCTCTGGGCTCTCACAGACCTATGAAGCATTCGATACAGTAAACCTAAAACAAAAGTATATAACTGTCAGGGGCTACTACAATCAGTGGATGCTCTTAAACCCCTTTAATGGGCAAAAAATACCACTTTTTGATAAAATATTCTCGGGAACACCCTAAATTTTTTATTATTATATTTTATTATCACACTGGCCGATTCCCACCAAGCAGGGTGGCCCAAGAAAGAAAAACGTTCACCAACATTCACTGCTTCCATCATCTGTCTTGCCAGAATGGTTGCTTTTAACCTAAAGTTTTTAAACTGCAACAATAACACCCCTCCTCAGTGCAGTTCTCTGTACTTTCCCATCTCCAGGACGTCAAGTCCGGCCGCCGATTTCCCTGAAATCCCTCATAAATGTTACTTATTGCTTCACACTCCACAGCACGTCAAGTCTTAAAAAACCATTTGTCTCCATTCACTTTTCCTATCAAACACCGCTCCGCATGCCCACTGGAAGGCCAAGCCCCTCGCACTACGACAAAACCTCTTTGCCCCCCTCCCCTCCAACCATTCCTAGGCCGACGCCCGACCCCGCCTTCCTTCCACTACAGACTTATACACTCTTGAAGTCACTCTGTTTCACTCTGTTCAACTCTACATGTCCGATACCACCTCAACAACCCTTTCCTCACCCTCTGGACAACAGTTTGGTAATCCCGCACATCCTCCTAACTTCCAAACTACAAATTTCTCTGCATTATATTCACACCACACATTGCCCTTCAGACATACATCTCCACTGCCTTGCCATGCCTCTCCTTGCTGCAAACATTCGATCACCCATAGCTTCACCACCCATAAAAAGCGTTGGTAAAACTATACTCTCCATACATTCCCCTCTTTTGCCTCCAAGTGACAAAGTTCTTTGCCTCCACAACTCCTAATGCACGCACTCAGCCTTTCCCCTCATCAAAGTCTAATGATTCCCCTCAACTTTTCATAACCCATCCCTGACACGTCCACCTCCCATACTCTCTCCCTCCAATCGATAACCATTCTTTCATCACCTAATCTTTTTAGTTATCCGACATTACCATTACTCTTTCCTGTATTCACTTTAATTTTCTCTTTTGAACACCCTACCAAATTCATCCACCAAAGCTCTGCAACATTCTTCTTCAGAATCTCCCCAAGAGCACAGTGTCATCAGCAAAGAGCAACTGATGACAACTCCCACTTTATGTGGCGATTCTTATTCTTTTAAACACCACACCTCTTGCAAGACCCTCGCAGTTACTCGCTACAACCCCATCTATAAATATATTCAACAACCACGTGACATCACACAACCTTGTCTAAGGCCTACTTTTACTGGGAAATAATTTCCCTCTTTCCTACTACTCAACTTGAGCCTCACTATGCCTCGGTAAAAACTCTTCACTGCTCTCAGTACCTACCTCTACACCATACACCTTCAACAACTGCCACATTGTCCCCTGTGTTAAAATCCACCCTGTCCAATATGCCTTTTCAAATCCATAAAAGCCACAAAGACCTCTTTAGCCTTACAAAATAACTGTTTCACTTTATATGTTTCACTGTAAACACCTGGTCCACACACCCCCTACCTTTCCTAAAGCCTCCTTGTTCATTCTGCATCCAATTCTCCTTTCGTATACTCTTAATTCTTTCAATAATAACTCTACCCATACACTTTACCAGTAGGACTCAACGGAGACATACCCCTATAATTTTTTGCACTCTCATTGTCCCATTTTCCTTTATACAAAGTAAACTATGCATGCTCCCTGCCAATCCCTAGTACCTTACCCTCTCCAAACATTTAGTAAATAATAGCACCAAACCACTCCAAAACGTATCCCACCTGCTTTTACATTTCTATCTTTATCCATCAATCCCAGCTGCCTATTAAACCCTTTCTTTTACCTACTGCCTCACGAACTTCCTCCAAACCAAACGTGGCTCTTCCTCACTCCCTACAAAATTTATTCCTCCCCTTCCCTATACACGAATCACAGCTTTCCCTATCTTCATCAACATTAACAATTCCTCAAAATATTCCCTCCATCATCCCAATTCCTCTAACTCCACCATTTAATAACTCTCCTCTCCTATTTTTTAACTGACAAATCCATTTGTTCTCAGGGCTTCCTTAACATGTTAATCTCACACCAAAACTTGCATTCTATTATCAACTAAAATTTGTTGATAACATCTCACCTCACACTCTCATTTGCTCTTCTTTACCATTGCTTCACCAATCTGCTACCTCTCTCTTTTCTCCAAATACTCTTCCCTCGCATGCCACTTCTTACTTTGAAAAACTTCTCATATGCTAACTTTTTCTCCCTTCCCACTCTTTTTACATCATCCATTCCACCAATTCGCTCCCCTCTTCCCCTCCCTCACTCCACTTTCCTGTATCCACAAACTTCTGCTGAACACTCTAACACTACATTTTTAAAAACCTACCCTATACTCTCGACCCATTCCTATGCTCTCTTAGCCCATCTATCCTCCAATATCTGTTTTATAAATCTTACACTAACTGCCTCCTCTTTTATTATAAACCATCACCTCTCTCTTCCCTGATGCTTCTATCCTCCTATGTCTCCCATCTACCTTTTTACTCCTCAGTGTAAGCAACAACTAAAAAGATGATCTGATTCTCTGTGTCCCCACTATAAACATGTGACATCCTGAAGTCTACTCAACAGTCTTTATCTACCAAGACATAATCCAACAAACTACTGTCATTTCACCCTACGTCCATATCTTGTATACTTATCCGTTTTTTCTTAAAATATTATTACCTATAATTCTAAACCCCTTTCCCTATACAAAGTTCAATCAAGGGCTCCCATTATCATTTACGCCTGGCACCCCAACCTTACCTACCACACCCTCCTCAAGTTTCTCCTACTTAGCATTCAGGTCTCCTACACAATTAGTTCTCTCAACTTGGTTCCAAGGTTCCTATACATTCACTTTAACATCTCCCAAAATCTCTCTCTCTCCTCTACATTCCTCTCTTCTCCAGGTGCATACATGCACCTGGAGAATTTCTCAACAAAGAAATTCAACAATAAATGATAAATCAAACAAAAATGATGAAAATGGAATCATAAATCTTTGCAAAATTAAAACAAACTGGAAAGCAATTTCTATGTAAAAAAAAACTAAAAATGACACACAAGAATAAAAATATTATGCACAGATCAAGAAATGTGAAACTGAAATCACAGAGATTACCTGAAATAAACTGTAGCAATTGCAACTAACAGTTACTAATCAAAAAGTACTGCTCAACACAACACTATATAAAAATTTCTGAAAAAAACAAACAAAAGAAATTAATGCACACAATGTTTAACAAGAATAATTGCAAAATGAATCAATAATGCAATAATAAAAAAATTACACACACAAGAAAATGGAATTCACAAAAACAATAAAAAAAATTATCAAGGATGGACCTTATTGAACACTTTAACTCTATACTGGCAGCTTAAGCAACACTTACTGACCATCAAAGAATGATTTTACTTATAAAAGAAGTTAAAAATTGCACTAAGAGTGAATTTGTCAATGATATAAGAAAAATAAATAGAGGCAAAAGCACAAAACAGGAAGGTTAACACTCACAGTGATGCCAGGAACATAACACGCAATATATGCACAATACTATGAAATTTTCTTGCAATGAAGCTTGGGTGAGAAAAAATTGGAAAATAATTCACTTGCTTCAAACAAAATAATGGCACTATTGTCCCTGTGAGATAAACAAATTTGACACTGCATAAAATGAAAAGAATTAACACAAGACTGTTCAACACAGAAAAAAAAAAAAGGCAAATGAGTGAAAAACACAAACAGCAAGGAATAACACACATGCGGTTGAGAAAAAAAAAAACTGAGACAATACTGGAGAAAAAAAAAAATAACTGAGACAACACTGAGTGTGATCAGAATATAAGGTAATAAATTACTGAATTAACATCCTGTATACATTACTAGACAAGGGACACAATACTGAGAACACAAGAAATTGTGAAGTGTAAACACAAGTTTATAATTCTCAATATTGCACACAACGTAAAAATAGAAAAGTACTTACTTCACGTATATATAAAAAAAAATAAACACAACACAACAGACATAAAATAAGCACAAAAAAGAAAGAAGGACAAAAAAAAAAATATTGCAAACAGTTATATAATGAACCCACTGATTAGAGTCCACTTGAAAAGAAACGTTCACTCAGGAATCAACTGCAAATTGTCTCAACACTCGCAAATGTCTCTATAAAAATATGTTCACTGTAGCGATGTTGGTGGAGAATGAGAGCAGTATGTGAGGTGAGGGAAGGTTGGTTGTAGCAGGCCGAGCTCTCCACTACTCGCAAAGCATGTTGAATTTTGCTTAAACCAATGATAGACTCCCACAGGAAGATTTTACGTAGGCACACAGGGACGAAGAACACTCGTCTCTTGACCCCCATGTGGTCCGTAAAATATGGTGCAGAACCCGTGATAATGGTAAAAAAATTACAGTGGTAGTGGGACCCTGTGCTTGAGGCCGCCGCGCTGAGACACCGCATGGGCCTAAGGTGAACGGCGTTAGCCACTTGCCACCCACACGAGCATGAAAAATATTCTAAGCCTGGCTGGCTTAAAAACGCCACAATAAACAACCCACAAGGGATGATAAAGCACTCAGAACAGCTAGAACTGGAACACAAAGGTATGGAGAAGGCTCTACCCACATGGCTTGCCTTTGAGTAATGGTTAAAGTCACTTTGGTTAGTTCCTGCTTGGTCTTGGCTTAACCCTTCACACAGACTGCTTGAGAACTTTTAATAATGAGCCCAAGCAGGTGGAAAGCTGGCTTGCCCAGGCAGGGCTGGATGGTGATAGCGGTCAGGACTCCCCCCCCCCCCGACTGGCTTGGTGGCTTGGTTTAACTTTGTCAAACCGGTCCACCCCCGGAAGTATTGCAAATAAGCAAATAAAACACTAAGACACAGACCTGACCAGGGTTTTAAGCAGGAAGCAATAGGCCTGGTGAACCTTGCTCGGGTAGCCGGCTTGGGATGATAAGCGTCACCCATCTCGGGAGGCCTAAAAATGTCACAAAATGGCGGCTGAACTCAGTAGAAATTTATCTCCAGACATCGCCGTAAACGTCAGAATTACGGGCCCTCCTGCTGCCACCAATTAGTGGGAGTTCGTAGGAGATAATGGATGATTGGATAAAAAAAAAAAACCAAAAAGACAAACCCCCCCAAATTATGTTGGGAGGTAACACATATATTACAGAGTATGAAGGGAAGACCCAACCTGCTTGTGTCTTGCCTGGCTAGACCTATGTGGGAACTGATGCCGATACAGCGCAGCCCATGCACTCAAGCGGATCACGTGATGTCATACAAACTAGTCACTAGGCCTAGCAAAGGGGTCGTTGTATGTAAAACATGATAGTCTAACTATGAATACTCATAAAAGCTATACGCACACACGTAGAGGGATCCAGGCAACTATGCTGACATATGTACAAAAAAAAATTTCCTGTGATAAAATGTGAATGTGGTCAAACATGTACGAGAGCACTATTCCTGCAATAAATGGCTATTCCATTTTATCACAATTGCCCATACACAACAGGTGGGCCTCAACCTACAATGGTTGACTCGGCATAGTTCAACTTTACGAATGGAGTGGCAACCAATTACTGTGGAGGTGAAACTTGAGATAATTTTACCCAATAATAAGTGAAACAATTATCCAAAATTTGTATTCATTTACTGACTTTTCAATACTGGTATTTAGTTAATTATTTATTATACCAGTGCAGTAGTTATTTTATTGACTTATTTAACTATCATTCATACTTGACAAAAAATTTTCGATGGTTTGTGGAACATAACCCCACTATAAGTCCGATAAGCAACTGTAGTCCAAAAGGTAACAAAAAAATATTTTACAAAAAAAAATTCACATTATACCATTCTTTAGAATATAAAAGTTATTAATCTTTAAACACAAAAAAAAAAAAAATAATGCTACAACACTTTTACAATAGTTAACAAAGAGATCTTCTCAACACATAAGAGTTTCACCAAGGCAAGCCATTCAGCCCTTTTATAATCCGCCTGACAGACATACCTCAGAGTCATTGGGAAGCTCTAACTCGTATTGATTATACAGCACCTGAAAACAACAAATGAACGGGTTTTTATATATAAGATGATTCAGTCAAAACACAGCAACAAGGCAAGTGACCCAAAAAAGAAGACACTTTTGACCATCATTCACACCATCAACGTCTGTCAGAGGCACACAGATACACATCCTTAATAATTAAGTACAATTTGCACTATCCGTATTTAGAGCCACTTGGTTTACCCTTCCCTACTGCCTTAGATAAAACACCGATAAAACAAGGAAAAGTGTAATTACAAAACTGGTTTATCCTAAAGTACACTAACTTACACTTACTGGTACATAAAACCTCTATGTATTAGAAAACAAGCTTATTTTGTCAACTAAAATGCTAAACAATTAAGACAAAAATTAGTAACTGGGTCAACAATTTGGAAAGGGAACAAATATTTAGGGATCATTTGTTTCCTCATGACTTTTTTAGTGCCCAGGATGTACCTTGTTAAGTGACTTTATAATGTCCAAGATATACCTTTACATATAAATGTTCAGATGTACCTTGCAAGCAACTTTATAAAGGAACAGGAATTGCATTTTGGGAGGTCGATTGATGTAAATAAGAAAGAGTAGAGGACTTAGGAACACAAACAATAAATACAACTACAGGCTGAGTATTGGCAGTCAACGCCATTTATGGAAAACATACTAATGTCTTCACTAACCTAGGTAGAAGTGTCGGTAAAACGCAACCCGCCCATAGGAGGTACTACCGTCCTGCAAGTGAGTGTATAACGAAAACCGTAATTGTTTTTACAGTGATGGTAGGATTGCTGGAGAGTCTTTTGTCTGTCTCATACACAAGCTATATTTCAGGTATGTCCTTTGCTACTTACTACTTACACTTAGGTCACACTACACACATAGCATGTTACAAGCATAAATAAACACATCCTCTGGGTATTGTCCTATTTTCTTTCTAGTTTCTTGTTCTTGTTTATTTCCTCTTATCTCCAAGGGAAGGTGTGTGGATAAAATTCTTCCTCCGTAAGCCATGTGCTTGTAAGAGGCCACCTAAAATGC
Source organism: Cherax quadricarinatus (assembly GCF_026875155.1). NCBI lineage: Eukaryota > Metazoa > Arthropoda > Malacostraca > Decapoda > Parastacidae > Cherax > Cherax quadricarinatus. The sequence continues at coordinate 8,992 of NW_026505564.1, forward strand.
CGGGCAGCAAGGGCTGAGTAAACCCCTTCTCCGTATAATTACTAAATATTAAAGAGAAACTTTGTTTTTCTTTTTGGGTCACCCTGCCTTGGTGGGGATACGCCAGTGTGTTGAAAGAAAAAAAAGTCTCACTAAGATAAGATTTTATAGAAGAGTGTCTTCCTCCATGGGGAAGTGGAACAGAATTCTTCCTCCGTAAGCCATGTGTGTCGTAAAAGGCGACATAAAAATGCCAGGATCAAGGGGCTAGTAACCCCTCTCCGTATATATTACTAAAAAAAAAATGGTTTTTTTTTTTTTGAAAGGAGAAACTTTTGTTTTTCACCTTTGGGCCACCCCGCCTCGTGGATACGCCAGTGTGTTGAAAGAAGAAAGAGATGTCTCTGACCCCATAATGCCTCTAGTTTTAGGTGCATAGTAATTGTGGTCCTACTGGTATCAAATGCTTTTCATAGTCTATGAATAGTTCCCAGAGATTTTCAATTTTTCAGTTTGCTGTAATATAGGTATTCGAGCATCTGAATAATTGATCTTGTGCTTTATTCAGGTCTAAACCAAAAAAAAACTGGCAAATGTTCAGTATGTTATGGGATAGGAAGAAAGTAGGTAGATTTGTTTATGGATTATTTTTTTCGAAGATTTCAGAGAGCAAAGGAGAGTTAGATGTTGTTCTGTAGTTATTTAGCTCTGTATACATTACAAGTGGACCCCCGGCAACGATCGCCTTGCATTAGCGAACAATCCGCAATAGCGAACGCTTTGTTCGCTGAAATTTTGCCCCGCATAGTAACAAAAACCCGCTCACGAACTTCGCCGAGAACGCGTCCAATGTGGGCCCTCAGACCAGCCTCACATGTGCCGCCCGTCCCATTGTTTATCCACTAGCCTCTCGCGGTAACAATCAAGCATACACTCGGAATATTTCGTATTATTACAGTGTTTTTCGGTGCTGTTATCTGGAAAATACTTGACCATGGGCCCCAAGAAAGCTTTTCTAGTGCCAACCCTGTGGTAAAAAGGGGTGAAGAATTAGTCTGGAAATTAAGAAAGATTTTTGAAGGGTTTGGCTAAACCCTGAGAAGCCTATGCCATTGTGGAATCCATTGTGCCTACATCAAAAATTAAGGAAAATGTGTGCACAGTGGTTGAACTGCAAAGACCCCTTCCCCTTTATGGATGAAAATTCACCCTGAACAGCTTTCAAGCCGTGCCGGTGACTATTTCATGACAATGTATAATGGCCCATTTAGAAAGTCTTGAAGGAAACGGAGTTACAGAGCTCTATGGACGATTTGTTGTGCGACAGAGGGCTCCATGACTCTCAACTGGTCCTAGGATGGCATTAAAAGAAGAAGGAAAGTAACCCCAGAAAAGGACTAGCTACCTCAAGTCCTAAATGAATGGGGATTCCCCATCTAAACAGTAAGAAGGTAGATGCTCTCCCCTCCTCCCATCCCATCAATCATCACCAGATCTTCAATAAAAGTAAGTGTCATGAAATTGTGCATGCCTATTTCAGTTGTGTGTACTAAAATTAACACTTTTTGTGGTAAAAAAATTTTTTTCATACTTTTGGGTGCCTGCACGGATTAATTTATTTCCATTTTTTATCTTATGGGGAAATTAATTGCATAGCGAACATTAATCGCATAACGACCAGCCCTCTTGACACGGAATTAATGTGCGCTATTCGGGGGTCCACTGGTATATACAGTGCCCTCCCCGATAACGATATTTTTCATTCCAGAAGTATGTTTTTCAGGTGCCAGTACAGACCGAATTTGTATCCCATAACGGAATATTGTGAAGTAGATTGAGTCTCATTTCAACCCCAAAACGAACACTTACAGGACTCATTACCTAAATACACATACAGTAACTGGACACATTGAGCAGGTCATCGTTATGGGGGTGTCCAACCCTTTTTTTTTAGGTTTTTAACACAAAACATGTTATTTATAAGAAACTTTGAGGTGACCCCATGCGTCCTTGAGTATGGTGGCATGGTCTCCCAGATCCCTCTAAAGAGCGATCCTACAACTAAATAAATAAAAACCAAAGAAAAAACCAATATATACCTTGCCCTTTGCTCTCTAAAATCTTCAAAAAAAATAATACATAAACAAATCTACTCCTACCTCCTATCCCATCACATACGGAACCCTCTGTCACTTTAGGTTTAGGCTGAATAAAAGCACAAGTTAGATATTGGTTCTGTTTACCTCAATGTTTAATATAAATAAACTTAATTACTAACTATAAAAAATGTAAGATTGAGTTTATCATAAATTGGTTGTACGTAAATGGAAAAAAAAAAAAAAAAAAAAAAAAAAACAATCTTACCCTCCAACATTAGCCTTTGTGGTCGACAGGTCTTCCAAGACTTGTTCTCAGGGTCGGCCAGAATTTAAAAAAAAAAACAAATTTTTCTATGAAAAGATAAGAATCTATCCCGATCATAATGTCGCCAAAAGTAAAATTTTGATGAAAACATACGGAATTATGCTCTCACGAAGTTAGCGTCTCAACGTCTGTTTTGTCGCATTGGTGATTTTGGCCCCTTTGAGTCCCTATTTTCAGCCAATCCCAGTGTACTAGTCAACAAAAATCAGAACTATTTTGCTAGAACTCCATTTTTTTCTATCGAATGAACAAGATGAAACCACCCATTACCGATTTCAACTATCCAATAAATGTGGTCAGAATTTAGCAATTATGCCAATTTCACACAAAAAAAAAACATTATATTTTTTTATTTTTTTCAAAAGATGCCAAATTCCAAATAGGGTCCTAAATAAACAAAAAGACAATCCTGCACTAAAATAACAAGTCTCTGCTTCGTTAGTCACATCCCCATGCCCCTCTTATATTTCTTTGGTCTTTCCATTTGAAATTTATTCCTTACAAAAAATAAGATTTACTGTTATGCAACACTGCATAGTGTATAAATGGTATAAATAAATCACGCACTTGTGAAAGAATAATATACTCCACCAGTTGATGATGTATTGACGCTTGCAGTGATTTTTTACTTATTTGAACTTGAAAACTCGAAACATTTCTGCACTTTGAGCTCAATTCAAGGTACTTTTTCATTGTAAAACATCAAAATAATTCTCAATTTCCTGGAATATGTCTTCACAATCAAAAAATGGACTAAGAAAACTAGAATAAACAATAAATACCATACAAAAAACAGTATCAAAGCGCTGTTTAATCCAAAAACACAGTCAGCTTTTTTTTCTCATTACGCACTAGTGTGCTCAGGATTATTTTTATACTGCGACACAACTGACCACATAGAACTCCATTCTTTCATATGAAGGCCCTACCAGCTTCTCTCAATAGATTTTGAGGGCGCTAGAATGTTTAGCATAACTAGTACATCAAAAACCCGGTCGTAAGACGTAATTCGTATGTCCAAATCTTCCAAAGGGTTAATAATAGATAAAATATAGAATATTTGTATTCAACCACTGTAAAAGAACTAGTTACAAAAATTAAAAATGTAAGATTGTATCATAAAATGTACTACCTCAGATGCGTCGAATTACTATATACTGTACAGCAACTGAAAAAATAAATATCCTCTGGGGCACTTCCCAGACCTATGAAAGCATTCGATACTTAGAGAAACACTAAAACTAAAAAGTATAATAACTGTCAGGGGCTACAACAAGTACAAGTGGACTCATTTTAACGGCAGCATGTGGCTAATGGCAAAATCAGTTAGCGCACTTTTGCATCAAATATGGCTCGGATATAAAAAAAAAAAAACACCCAAGGAAACTCAGTTAATGGCATTTCAACCCAAAACTTCCACGCGGCCTGAGCCACGGCCACCCGTCCACTACCATGTAGTGTGCCATTTGTTTTCCAAGCCATTAGGATGAATTCCACACATACAGGGAGGACCCCACTATATACAGCGGGTTGGTTCCAGGCTACCGTCCATAAAGCGAAACCGCCGTAAAGGAACACCCTTTTTTCCACTTAACCAATTGCAATACAAACACTAATAACAAGTTTACACTAACAAATATTATGTTAGCACTAGAACTAGCATCAAAAAACAATAAAAGAGTACAATAACACATAGTGCACTCATTACTTACCCTTAAAAAATTTATAGTCTTAAATCTAGGGTGAGACAAGTAGTAATTTTAATGTAAGAAATCAAGTGTGAGTATGTCATGGTAGTCAGCCACCAGGCTACCATACCAGCCAACCCCCCCCCACCCACACATACTATTCTATTAATATTAAGCATCCCAAGCGATAAAATGTATATACATTCACTCATTAACTTACCTTTAAATATAGGTGTGAAGATGAGTAGTATTTGATTGTAAAAAAATCACGGTGGTCTGTATGGTAGTCAGCCAGGCTACCATACCAGAGAGAAGAGAATGAGTGCATGAGAGAGGACAGGCCAGAGTTATGTAAACAAACCAGGCAAGGTAAGATTTGTAGCCAGTGTACACGTCTGGTTTGTGTTACAGTTACATTGTTGTACATGTTGTCTCTACATTGATCCGGTAGAATAAATAAAGAAGAACACCTCCCATCTCATGTAACATCATTTTGAGAAGAAATACACTCTGAGATGAAGGCAATGGAAGTAAGTTCACTCTGCCTTTTAGTGGGTTATCCTAGGTTCTCTACACATGTTAAGTATAATGTTATGTATCGGTTTATTATATAATTATGAAAAAATATCACGATGGCTTAATGAAAATGATGTATAATAACGTAATAAACAACATTTAATGATACACCGAACTCAGACACGTAAACAAACAAACTGAAACAGGGGGGGTTGTGGACGATCACTCAGTCAGTGCGAAATAGACGTATTAATACGTGTCCAGTTTTAGTTCATCATGTACATTTGTAATGATTTTGATGAAACTATTTACTTATAACTTTTTATTATTATAATAATAATTAAATCACGAAACAAATACTCATAACCAACTGTGAACAAGTTAGTACAGAATATAGCAATAAAGTGAAGGCATACGAAAGGAATATTTTTCTGCATTTTTAAACCCTATAACAGGTGGACGGCAGAGAAAACGTAATTCTACCGACACTTCAACAAACCTTTTGGTAAACCAGTCTCAATATCATTGTAATAAATTTTTATAACTGAGGGTGCAAATATCATGTTTGTGTGTTGAACATATTTACTTTCTTATAAAAATTTTGAAAAAAAGAACATAGATATATAAGGGAAATGTCTATATTAACTTAATATGCACATTACATTGCCCCAAGAGATTATTATTATGACTATTATTAATAATTAGTTATTATTATATATTATTATTGGCTCAAGAGTAGAGAGACTTAGTGATTTTAATGTGTACCTACAAGCCAGCACAGTGTGTAAGTTTAATTAGTGTGTACAGGTGAGACCACAAGTTTAATTATCAAGTACAATACAAATAAAATATAAATACCTTTAAAACACTTTGAAATTTTGGAAAGTTTCCAGAGCAATAAGGAGATCTGCTCAGGAGAGTGTAAACAAACTCGGTGGGCCGCTGTGACCGTATTAGAAAGACAGTTGGGGGGAGCCGTATAGCGAGTTTTTGGTCAAAATTTGAAATGTCCCCGTATTAGGCGGAACCAGCCGTAAAGCGAACCGCCATAAAGCGGGGCCCTGCTGTACATGTGATATATTTGTATTAGTCCATTGTTTGTTAGTGCTTGACTTGTACATATGCCACCATGGCCCAAAGAAAGCTTACTAGTGCCAGCCCTGTGTAAAGAAGGAAAGAATCACAATAGAATCAAGAAAAAATTCAATCACCGTACAAAAGTGGAGGAGTAGAAGAGGGGAGAATGTGCCATCTGTCAGTGATTCAGTGATTCTACAATATGTAGCACATACTAAAGCAGCAGGTATCGATAAAGGCTATAGTGCCACCATGATAAAATGTAAGATATAAACAGTGTAGCAAATAAGTTTAAGCAAGAGTAAGCCTACAGATAAACGATACGATAGTAACTTTTCCATATTAGTTGATGGTATAAAGAACCGCTGAACATACTGCCCCCTGCAACAGTATCTTCCACCACCCTAAACCTCGCCAGCACCTCCTCCATCAAACTAATTAAACTAACATCTTCCTCCAAGGTAAGTGTAATATAAATGTGATTATAAAATAATTTTTTTTTTTTCAACAAACCGGCCATATCCAACCAAGCGGGCGGCCCCAAAAAGAAAAAAACAAAAGTTTCTCTTTTTAAATTCATTAATTTAAATACAGGTGAAGGGGTACTAGCCCTTGCTCCTTGCATTTTAAGTTGCCTCTTACAACACGCATAGCTTACGAGGAAGAATTCTGTTCCACTTCCCCCTTGGAATAAAAGAAAAATATAAGTGTAAAAATAAAAGACCCCAATGGAAAGTACCTAAGTCACTGCTGGCTTTTTTGGTTTATCCTAGGGACTTTACACACATGTGCTATGTAAGTATTATCTATGTACGTAACAATCTGTTGTACCCTGATAAAACTTATTTATAATAACAATGTAAATATTTTCTTAATTATAAATTAAATGTAAATATTTCTTTAATTTGTAAATTACGTACATTAAGTGTGAAGTGTGTGGAGGGGATCTACTGCCTCCTCACCTCCACCACCACTAAGTTACGCGTCTCACAGTGGCCCTTATAAACCCAACAACAACACCTTCCACCACTTACTCTTCACATACATTGACATATTTTATTCATGTTAGAATATAAATATCATGTTTCTATGTTATTAATACAGGTCCTCCATCACAAATTCCGCATCATTTGGGACTGTAGTGTGGCCGGATTACGGAGTTGCCGAATACATAGAGGCTATTTAGAATACACTTAAAAAAAATTAACCCACTTGACTTTACACAGTTCATTGAACATCTGCAAAAATTGAACATTTCCGCTACGTTTGAGCTCAATTTCAAGGTAACTTTTCGTCATGAAAGAAATCAAATCATGTCATTTCTGTAATATACTTCCATTCTATCAAATGAGACCAAAAAATGAGAATACAACCCATAAAAAACCATATGGAAAATATACTGCAAAGAGGCCTAATGGCTGAGAAGTTAACTCCCTTATTCACGTCTGTCTTTTTTATTTTTGTTGTACGTTAAGAAGCATCTTTCCATCAACATTTCCCAAGTTTCAATGTTATCGCCCAACAAACAAACCAAGAAAAAATAAAATATTTTACCAAATAAACATACATCGCAAGCCCAAGCCAGGTACTAGGAATAAATCACTTTTGGTCTGACTTTTCTGGCGTTAACCTAGTTCTCCATACATACACTGCTATGATGTAATATTTTATGTAACTGTATTTTGTTATACCTGAATAAAGTATTTACTTCCTGTCTGTCAACGTGTACAAGAAATCTCCGCTCATTCACTTTTATTCAACTACCCAATAAGTGTCAGAAAAATAGCAATTTGGCCGATTTACACAAGTTCCAACAGATGCCAATTCAAATAAGATCCAGAATAAAACAATGCAGACATTCCTGGCACTAAAATAACATTTTCTCTGTTCATTAGTCACGGCATACAAGCCCCCTCTATATTTACTCTTGCTTTTCATTGGAAATTTTTATTCACAAAAAAAAAGAAGAATTTACTGTGTATTCAGACTCTGCATTTATTGTAATAATTGTTATAAATAATGGCAAGCCATTTTTGACCCGTACTGGGAATTTAGACTGGCATGCGTAACCAAGGTAATTGGACGGTGACGTCACTTGTTTACTCTTGAGCCTTCGCTGAAGAATAGAACATTTTCGCTACAGTGAGTGCAATTTACAAGGTACTTTCATCATGAACGCATCAAAATCATATCTATTTCCGATAATATATCTTCCATACTTAACAAATGAGACCGAAAAAATGAATATAACCATAAACAACCATACTAAAATATACCGCTAAATGCTGAGAAGTTAACTCCCTATTTATGGTCTGATTTCCTTCATTTCTGGTGTACTGAAAGAAGTAATCATTCCATCATACAATGCCCGGGTTGAATAAGATAACCCAACAAACAAACTGTAGCAAATAATAATAATATACATAAAAAAATAATAAAAAATAATAATAATAACTTTTATTTACTACACTACATGTACAGTATACAGCCTACCTGACATCAGCGAGACATACTACTGTATAGAAAGCCGCTTGTTATGCAGAGTATTTCAAAAAATTAGTCCGTGTTCCAGGATAACACCACACTAGACCCTAACACCACAGGTACCATTTAACTGATGTAAACAACAGACAACAGGTTTGGGGGGGTGGTAAAGAAACACACCAAATGTTTCTACCCTGCTGGGACTCGAATATTTACCAAAAATCACATATGGCTAACCCAAGCCAGGTACTAAAAAACATAAGCCACGTTGACTTTTTTATGAGTTATCCTAGGTTCTCTACACATATGCTGCTATTGTGATAATCTATAGAGAGAAAATAGCTCTTTTGTTTCAGGTTTATGGCAGTCTGAGTGTATTCACATTAGCCCTGTGCTACACTCAGTTTTCTCTACCATAATCCACCAAGACAGAAGAAGGAGAATGATATTTGTATACCATCTCCGCTTCATACCTCGCGATCGAACTGCTAGTGTTTATGCCAAATAATATTCAATCTGGATATTTAACCAAAAAAAATGTGTGTTATGTTATTTATAATGTTTCTTATGTCATATTAAGATCAATTTGTTATAGGCAAATAAACTGCAGTGTTGAATATTAGCGTAAATAATAGAAAAGGCATATTCTCCTGCTTCATGAGACTGAGTCTCATGACACCGACAGTGATCAAAGCCACCTAATCTTTAATGGGCAATGTACTGTGTCGGTGCTTTACATAATGAGAAGCATTTCTTTTTATTCACTGGAACCATGACTTAGGGCTAAAAAGCGTTAACAGGTTTAAAACAAATGGTGAAAAAGAAATTGGAGTAACTTATGCATTCAAGAAGCACCACCAAACAGTACCAGCAGGTTGGTGTGGTGACCCTGAAATTTCAAATTATGCTAGCCCAAAATTTGTGCCGAATAACTGAAGGATCCGAATACTGATTTGCCGGATTGTGATGTCGGACCTGTAGGTTTATTATGGTCATATTAGATGAATTGTGATAGATAAATAAGCCATAGAGATGATATAAGCCGTCATATTGAAGCCTAATAACACTCTTCCTCTCCCCCCAAACCTGTCTGCCATACACCAACAAGATCAATAAAGGGTAATTGTATGAGAATTTTTTATTATTATATTTTATTATCACACTGGCCGATTCCCACCAAGCAGGGTGGCCCAAGAAAGAAAAACGTTCACCAACATTCACTGCTTCCATCATCTGTCTTGCCAGAATGGTTGCTTTTAACCTAAAGTTTTTAAACTGCAACAATAACACCCCTCCTCAGTGCAGTTCTCTGTACTTTCCCATCTCCAGGACGTCAAGTCCGGCCGCCGATTTCCCTGAAATCCCTCATAAATGTTACTTATTGCTTCACACTCCACAGCACGTCAAGTCTTAAAAAACCATTTGTCTCCATTCACTTTTCCTATCAAACACCGCTCCGCATGCCCACTGGAAGGCCAAGCCCCTCGCACTACGACAAAACCTCTTTGCCCCCCTCCCCTCCAACCATTCCTAGGCCGACGCCCGACCCCGCCTTCCTTCCACTACAGACTTATACACTCTTGAAGTCACTCTGTTTCACTCTGTTCAACTCTACATGTCCGATACCACCTCAACAACCCTTTCCTCACCCTCTGGACAACAGTTTGGTAATCCCGCACATCCTCCTAACTTCCAAACTACAAATTTCTCTGCATTATATTCACACCACACATTGCCCTTCAGACATACATCTCCACTGCCTTGCCATGCCTCTCCTTGCTGCAAACATTCGATCACCCATAGCTTCACCACCCATAAAAAGCGTTGGTAAAACTATACTCTCCATACATTCCCCTCTTTTGCCTCCAAGTGACAAAGTTCTTTGCCTCCACAACTCCTAATGCACGCACTCAGCCTTTCCCCTCATCAAAGTCTAATGATTCCCCTCAACTTTTCATAACCCATCCCTGACACGTCCACCTCCCATACTCTCTCCCTCCAATCGATAACCATTCTTTCATCACCTAATCTTTTTAGTTATCCGACATTACCATTACTCTTTCCTGTATTCACTTTAATTTTCTCTTTTGAACACCCTACCAAATTCATCCACCAAAGCTCTGCAACATTCTTCTTCAGAATCTCCCCAAGAGCACAGTGTCATCAGCAAAGAGCAACTGATGACAACTCCCACTTTATGTGGCGATTCTTATTCTTTTAAACACCACACCTCTTGCAAGACCCTCGCAGTTACTCGCTACAACCCCATCTATAAATATATTCAACAACCACGTGACATCACACAACCTTGTCTAAGGCCTACTTTTACTGGGAAATAATTTCCCTCTTTCCTACTACTCAACTTGAGCCTCACTATGCCTCGGTAAAAACTCTTCACTGCTCTCAGTACCTACCTCTACACCATACACCTTCAACAACTGCCACATTGTCCCCTGTGTTAAAATCCACCCTGTCCAATATGCCTTTTCAAATCCATAAAAGCCACAAAGACCTCTTTAGCCTTACAAAATAACTGTTTCACTTTATATGTTTCACTGTAAACACCTGGTCCACACACCCCCTACCTTTCCTAAAGCCTCCTTGTTCATTCTGCATCCAATTCTCCTTTCGTATACTCTTAATTCTTTCAATAATAACTCTACCCATACACTTTACCAGTAGGACTCAACGGAGACATACCCCTATAATTTTTTGCACTCTCATTGTCCCATTTTCCTTTATACAAAGTAAACTATGCATGCTCCCTGCCAATCCCTAGTACCTTACCCTCTCCAAACATTTAGTAAATAATAGCACCAAACCACTCCAAAACGTATCCCACCTGCTTTTACATTTCTATCTTTATCCATCAATCCCAGCTGCCTATTAAACCCTTTCTTTTACCTACTGCCTCACGAACTTCCTCCAAACCAAACGTGGCTCTTCCTCACTCCCTACAAAATTTATTCCTCCCCTTCCCTATACACGAATCACAGCTTTCCCTATCTTCATCAACATTAACAATTCCTCAAAATATTCCCTCCATCATCCCAATTCCTCTAACTCCACCATTTAATAACTCTCCTCTCCTATTTTTTAACTGACAAATCCATTTGTTCTCAGGGCTTCCTTAACATGTTAATCTCACACCAAAACTTGCATTCTATTATCAACTAAAATTTGTTGATAACATCTCACCTCACACTCTCATTTGCTCTTCTTTACCATTGCTTCACCAATCTGCTACCTCTCTCTTTTCTCCAAATACTCTTCCCTCGCATGCCACTTCTTACTTTGAAAAACTTCTCATATGCTAACTTTTTCTCCCTTCCCACTCTTTTTACATCATCCATTCCACCAATTCGCTCCCCTCTTCCCCTCCCTCACTCCACTTTCCTGTATCCACAAACTTCTGCTGAACACTCTAACACTACATTTTTAAAAACCTACCCTATACTCTCGACCCATTCCTATGCTCTCTTAGCCCATCTATCCTCCAATATCTGTTTTATAAATCTTACACTAACTGCCTCCTCTTTTATTATAAACCATCACCTCTCTCTTCCCTGATGCTTCTATCCTCCTATGTCTCCCATCTACCTTTTTACTCCTCAGTGTAAGCAACAACTAAAAAGATGATCTGATTCTCTGTGTCCCCACTATAAACATGTGACATCCTGAAGTCTACTCAACAGTCTTTATCTACCAAGACATAATCCAACAAACTACTGTCATTTCACCCTACGTCCATATCTTGTATACTTATCCGTTTTTTCTTAAAATATTATTACCTATAATTCTAAACCCCTTTCCCTATACAAAGTTCAATCAAGGGCTCCCATTATCATTTACGCCTGGCACCCCAACCTTACCTACCACACCCTCCTCAAGTTTCTCCTACTTAGCATTCAGGTCTCCTACACAATTAGTTCTCTCAACTTGGTTCCAAGGTTCCTATACATTCACTTTAACATCTCCCAAAATCTCTCTCTCTCCTCTACATTCCTCTCTTCTCCAGGTGCATACATGCACCTGGAGAATTTCTCAACAAAGAAATTCAACAATAAATGATAAATCAAACAAAAATGATGAAAATGGAATCATAAATCTTTGCAAAATTAAAACAAACTGGAAAGCAATTTCTATGTAAAAAAAAACTAAAAATGACACACAAGAATAAAAATATTATGCACAGATCAAGAAATGTGAAACTGAAATCACAGAGATTACCTGAAATAAACTGTAGCAATTGCAACTAACAGTTACTAATCAAAAAGTACTGCTCAACACAACACTATATAAAAATTTCTGAAAAAAACAAACAAAAGAAATTAATGCACACAATGTTTAACAAGAATAATTGCAAAATGAATCAATAATGCAATAATAAAAAAATTACACACACAAGAAAATGGAATTCACAAAAACAATAAAAAAAATTATCAAGGATGGACCTTATTGAACACTTTAACTCTATACTGGCAGCTTAAGCAACACTTACTGACCATCAAAGAATGATTTTACTTATAAAAGAAGTTAAAAATTGCACTAAGAGTGAATTTGTCAATGATATAAGAAAAATAAATAGAGGCAAAAGCACAAAACAGGAAGGTTAACACTCACAGTGATGCCAGGAACATAACACGCAATATATGCACAATACTATGAAATTTTCTTGCAATGAAGCTTGGGTGAGAAAAAATTGGAAAATAATTCACTTGCTTCAAACAAAATAATGGCACTATTGTCCCTGTGAGATAAACAAATTTGACACTGCATAAAATGAAAAGAATTAACACAAGACTGTTCAACACAGAAAAAAAAAAAAGGCAAATGAGTGAAAAACACAAACAGCAAGGAATAACACACATGCGGTTGAGAAAAAAAAAAACTGAGACAATACTGGAGAAAAAAAAAAATAACTGAGACAACACTGAGTGTGATCAGAATATAAGGTAATAAATTACTGAATTAACATCCTGTATACATTACTAGACAAGGGACACAATACTGAGAACACAAGAAATTGTGAAGTGTAAACACAAGTTTATAATTCTCAATATTGCACACAACGTAAAAATAGAAAAGTACTTACTTCACGTATATATAAAAAAAAATAAACACAACACAACAGACATAAAATAAGCACAAAAAAGAAAGAAGGACAAAAAAAAAAATATTGCAAACAGTTATATAATGAACCCACTGATTAGAGTCCACTTGAAAAGAAACGTTCACTCAGGAATCAACTGCAAATTGTCTCAACACTCGCAAATGTCTCTATAAAAATATGTTCACTGTAGCGATGTTGGTGGAGAAGATAGCAGTATGTGAGGTAGGGAAAGTTGGTTGTAGCAGGCTCAGCTCTCCACTACTCTCAAACATGTTGAATTTGTGCTTAAACCAATGATAGACTCACACAGGAGGCTTTTACGTAGGCACACAGGGACGAAGGAACACTCGTCTCTTGACCCCCTATGTGGTCCGTAAAATATGGTGCTAGAACCCGTGATAATGGTAAAAAAAATTACAGTGGTAGTGGGACGGTGCTTGAGGCCGCCGCGCTGAGACACCGCATGGGCCTATGGAATGAACGGCGTTAGCCACTTGCCACCCACACGAGCATGAAAAATATTCTAAGCCTGGCTGGCTTAAAAACGCCACAATAAACAACCCACAAGGGATGATAAAGCACTCAGAACAGCTAGAACTGGAAGCACAAAGTGATGGAGAAGGCTCTACCCACATGGCTTGCCTTTGAGTAATGGTTAAAGTCACTTTGGTTAGTTCCTGCTTGGTCTTGGCTTAACCCTTCACACAGACTGCTTGAGAACTTTTAATAATGAGCCCAAGCAGGTGGAAAGCTGGCTTGCCCAGGCAGGGCTGGATGGTGATAGCGGTCAGGACTCCCCCCCCCCCCGACTGGCTTGGTGGCTTGGTTTAACTTTGTCAAACCGGTCCACCCCCGGAAGTATTGCAAATAAGCAAATAAAACACTAAGACACAGACCTGACCAGGGTTTTAAGCAGGAAGCAATAGGCCTGGTGAACCTTGCTCGGGTAGCCGGCTTGGGATGATAAGCGTCACCCATCTCGGGAGGCCTAAAAATGTCACAAAATGGCGGCTGAACTCAGTAGAAATTTATCTCCAGACATCGCCGTAAACGTCAGAATTACGGGCCCTCCTGCTGCCACCAATTAGTGGGAGTTCGTAGGAGATAATGGATGATTGGATAAAAAAAAAAAACCAAAAAGACAAACCCCCCCAAATTATGTTGGGAGGTAACACATATATTACAGAGTATGAAGGGAAGACCCAACCTGCTTGTGTCTTGCCTGGCTAGACCTATGTGGGAACTGATGCCGATACAGCGCAGCCCATGCACTCAAGCGGATCACGTGATGTCATACAAACTAGTCACTAGGCCTAGCAAAGGGGTCGTTGTATGTAAAACATGATAGTCTAACTATGAATACTCATAAAAGCTATACGCACACACGTAGAGGGATCCAGGCAACTATGCTGACATATGTACAAAAAAAAATTTCCTGTGATAAAATGTGAATGTGGTCAAACATGTACGAGAGCACTATTCCTGCAATAAATGGCTATTCCATTTTATCACAATTGCCCATACACAACAGGTGGGCCTCAACCTACAATGGTTGACTCGGCATAGTTCAACTTTACGAATGGAGTGGCAACCAATTACTGTGGAGGTGAAACTTGAGATAATTTTACCCAATAATAAGTGAAACAATTATCCAAAATTTGTATTCATTTACTGACTTTTCAATACTGGTATTTAGTTAATTATTTATTATACCAGTGCAGTAGTTATTTTATTGACTTATTTAACTATCATTCATACTTGACAAAAAATTTTCGATGGTTTGTGGAACATAACCCCACTATAAGTCCGATAAGCAACTGTAGTCCAAAAGGTAACAAAAAAATATTTTACAAAAAAAAATTCACATTATACCATTCTTTAGAATATAAAAGTTATTAATCTTTAAACACAAAAAAAAAAAAAATAATGCTACAACACTTTTACAATAGTTAACAAAGAGATCTTCTCAACACATAAGAGTTTCACCAAGGCAAGCCATTCAGCCCTTTTATAATCCGCCTGACAGACATACCTCAGAGTCATTGGGAAGCTCTAACTCGTATTGATTATACAGCACCTGAAAACAACAAATGAACGGGTTTTTATATATAAGATGATTCAGTCAAAACACAGCAACAAGGCAAGTGACCCAAAAAAGAAGACACTTTTGACCATCATTCACACCATCAACGTCTGTCAGAGGCACACAGATACACATCCTTAATAATTAAGTACAATTTGCACTATCCGTATTTAGAGCCACTTGGTTTACCCTTCCCTACTGCCTTAGATAAAACACCGATAAAACAAGGAAAAGTGTAATTACAAAACTGGTTTATCCTAAAGTACACTAACTTACACTTACTGGTACATAAAACCTCTATGTATTAGAAAACAAGCTTATTTTGTCAACTAAAATGCTAAACAATTAAGACAAAAATTAGTAACTGGGTCAACAATTTGGAAAGGGAACAAATATTTAGGGATCATTTGTTTCCTCATGACTTTTTTAGTGCCCAGGATGTACCTTGTTAAGTGACTTTATAATGTCCAAGATATACCTTTACATATAAATGTTCAGATGTACCTTGCAAGCAACTTTATAAAGGAACAGGAATTGCATTTTGGGAGGTCGATTGATGTAAATAAGAAAGAGTAGAGGACTTAGGAACACAAACAATAAATACAACTACAGGCTGAGTATTGGCAGTCAACGCCATTTATGGAAAACATACTAATGTCTTCACTAACCTAGGTAGAAGTGTCGGTAAAACGCAACCCGCCCATAGGAGGTACTACCGTCCTGCAAGTGAGTGTATAACGAAAACCGTAATTGTTTTTACAGTGATGGTAGGATTGCTGGAGAGTCTTTTGTCTGTCTCATACACAAGCTATATTTCAGGTATGTCCTTTGCTACTTACTACTTACACTTAGGTCACACTACACACATAGCATGTTACAAGCATAAATAAACACATCCTCTGGGTATTGTCCTATTTTCTTTCTAGTTTCTTGTTCTTGTTTATTTCCTCTTATCTCCAAGGGAAGGTGTGTGGATAAAATTCTTCCTCCGTAAGCCATGTGCTTGTAAGAGGCCACCTAAAATGCCGGGCAGCAAGGGCTGAGTAAACCCCTTCTCCGTATAATTACTAAATATTAAAGAGAAACTTTGTTTTTCTTTTTGGGTCACCCTGCCTTGGTGGGGATACGCCAGTGTGTTGAAAGAAAAAAAAGTCTCACTAAGATAAGATTTTATAGAAGAGTGTCTTCCTCCATGGGGAAGTGGAACAGAATTCTTCCTCCGTAAGCCATGTGTGTCGTAAAAGGCGACATAAAAATGCCAGGATCAAGGGGCTAGTAACCCCTCTCCGTATATATTACTAAAAAAAAAATGGTTTTTTTTTTTTTGAAAGGAGAAACTTTTGTTTTTCACCTTTGGGCCACCCCGCCTCGTGGATACGCCAGTGTGTTGAAAGAAGAAAGAGATGTCTCTGACCCCATAATGCCTCTAGTTTTAGGTGCATAGTAATTGTGGTCCTACTGGTATCAAATGCTTTTCATAGTCTATGAATAGTTCCCAGAGATTTTCAATTTTTCAGTTTGCTGTAATATAGGTATTCGAGCATCTGAATAATTGATCTTGTGCTTTATTCAGGTCTAAACCAAAAAAAAACTGGCAAATGTTCAGTATGTTATGGGATAGGAAGTAGGAGTAGATTTGTTTATGGATTATTTTTTCGAAGATTTCAGAGAGCAAAGGAGAGTTAGATGTTGTTCTGTAGTTATTTAGCTCTGTATACATGTACAGTGGACCCCCGCATAGCGAACGCCTTGCATAGCGAACAATCCGCATAGCGAACGCTTTGTTCGCTGAAATTTTGCCCCGCATAGTAGACAAAAACCCGCTCAGCGAACTTCGTCCGAGACGCGTCCAATGTGGGCCCTCAGCCAGCCTCACATGTGCCGCCCGTCCCATTGTTTACCAGCTAGCCTCCGCGGTAACATTCAAGCATACACTCGGAATATTTCGTATTATTACAGTGTTTTCGGTGCTGTTATCTGGAAAATACTTGACCATGGGCCCCAAGAAAGCTTTTCTAGTGCCAACCCTGTGGTAAAAAGGGGTGAAGAATTAGTCTGGAAATTAAGAAAGATTTTTGAAGGGTTTGGCTAAACCCTGAGAAGCCTATGCCATTGTGGAATCCATTGTGCCTACATCAAAAATTAAGGAAAATGTGTGCACAGTGGTTGAACTGCAAAGACCCCTTCCCCTTTATGGATGAAAATTCACCCTGAACAGCTTTCAAGCCGTGCCGGTGACTATTTCATGACAATGTATAATGGCCCATTTAGAAAGTCTTGAAGGAAACGGAGTTACAGAGCTCTATGGACGATTTGTTGTGCGACAGAGGGCTCCATGACTCTCAACTGGTCCTAGGATGGCATTAAAAGAAGAAGGAAAGTAACCCCAGAAAAGGACTAGCTACCTCAAGTCCTAAATGAATGGGGATTCCCCATCTAAACAGTAAGAAGGTAGATGCTCTCCCCTCCTCCCATCCCATCAATCATCACCAGATCTTCAATAAAAGTAAGTGTCATGAAATTGTGCATGCCTATTTCAGTTGTGTGTACTAAAATTAACACTTTTTGTGGTAAAAAAATTTTTTTCATACTTTTGGGTGCCTGCACGGATTAATTTATTTCCATTTTTTATCTTATGGGGAAATTAATTGCATAGCGAACATTAATCGCATAACGACCAGCCCTCTTGACACGGAATTAATGTGCGCTATTCGGGGGTCCACTGGTATATACAGTGCCCTCCCCGATAACGATATTTTTCATTCCAGAAGTATGTTTTTCAGGTGCCAGTACAGACCGAATTTGTATCCCATAACGGAATATTGTGAAGTAGATTGAGTCTCATTTCAACCCCAAAACGAACACTTACAGGACTCATTACCTAAATACACATACAGTAACTGGACACATTGAGCAGGTCATCGTTATGGGGGTGTCCAACCCTTTTTTTTTAGGTTTTTAACACAAAACATGTTATTTATAAGAAACTTTGAGGTGACCCCATGCGTCCTTGAGTATGGTGGCATGGTCTCCCAGATCCCTCTAAAGAGCGATCCTACAACTAAATAAATAAAAACCAAAGAAAAAACCAATATATACCTTGCCCTTTGCTCTCTAAAATCTTCAAAAAAAATAATACATAAACAAATCTACTCCTACCTCCTATCCCATCACATACGGAACCCTCTGTCACTTTAGGTTTAGGCTGAATAAAAGCACAAGTTAGATATTGGTTCTGTTTACCTCAATGTTTAATATAAATAAACTTAATTACTAACTATAAAAAATGTAAGATTGAGTTTATCATAAATTGGTTGTACGTAAATGGAAAAAAAAAAAAAAAAAAAAAAAAAAACAATCTTACCCTCCAACATTAGCCTTTGTGGTCGACAGGTCTTCCAAGACTTGTTCTCAGGGTCGGCCAGAATTTAAAAAAAAAAACAAATTTTTCTATGAAAAGATAAGAATCTATCCCGATCATAATGTCGCCAAAAGTAAAATTTTGATGAAAACATACGGAATTATGCTCTCACGAAGTTAGCGTCTCAACGTCTGTTTTGTCGCATTGGTGATTTTGGCCCCTTTGAGTCCCTATTTTCAGCCAATCCCAGTGTACTAGTCAACAAAAATCAGAACTATTTTGCTAGAACTCCATTTTTTTCTATCGAATGAACAAGATGAAACCACCCATTACCGATTTCAACTATCCAATAAATGTGGTCAGAATTTAGCAATTATGCCAATTTCACACAAAAAAAAAACATTATATTTTTTTATTTTTTTCAAAAGATGCCAAATTCCAAATAGGGTCCTAAATAAACAAAAAGACAATCCTGCACTAAAATAACAAGTCTCTGCTTCGTTAGTCACATCCCCATGCCCCTCTTATATTTCTTTGGTCTTTCCATTTGAAATTTATTCCTTACAAAAAATAAGATTTACTGTTATGCAACACTGCATAGTGTATAAATGGTATAAATAAATCACGCACTTGTGAAAGAATAATATACTCCACCAGTTGATGATGTATTGACGCTTGCAGTGATTTTTTACTTATTTGAACTTGAAAACTCGAAACATTTCTGCACTTTGAGCTCAATTCAAGGTACTTTTTCATTGTAAAACATCAAAATAATTCTCAATTTCCTGGAATATGTCTTCACAATCAAAAAATGGACTAAGAAAACTAGAATAAACAATAAATACCATACAAAAAACAGTATCAAAGCGCTGTTTAATCCAAAAACACAGTCAGCTTTTTTTTCTCATTACGCACTAGTGTGCTCAGGATTATTTTTATACTGCGACACAACTGACCACATAGAACTCCATTCTTTCATATGAAGGCCCTACCAGCTTCTCTCAATAGATTTTGAGGGCGCTAGAATGTTTAGCATAACTAGTACATCAAAAACCCGGTCGTAAGACGTAATTCGTATGTCCAAATCTTCCAAAGGGTTAATAATAGATAAAATATAGAATATTTGTATTCAACCACTGTAAAAGAACTAGTTACAAAAATTAAAAATGTAAGATTGTATCATAAAATGTACTACCTCAGATGCGTCGAATTACTATATACTGTACAGCAACTGAAAAAATAAATATCCTCTGGGGCACTTCCCAGACCTATGAAAGCATTCGATACTTAGAGAAACACTAAAACTAAAAAGTATAATAACTGTCAGGGGCTACAACAAGTACAAGTGGACTCATTTTAACGGCAGCATGTGGCTAATGGCAAAATCAGTTAGCGCACTTTTGCATCAAATATGGCTCGGATATAAAAAAAAAAAAACACCCAAGGAAACTCAGTTAATGGCATTTCAACCCAAAACTTCCACGCGGCCTGAGCCACGGCCACCCGTCCACTACCATGTAGTGTGCCATTTGTTTTCCAAGCCATTAGGATGAATTCCACACATACAGGGAGGACCCCACTATATACAGCGGGTTGGTTCCAGGCTACCGTCCATAAAGCGAAACCGCCGTAAAGGAACACCCTTTTTTCCACTTAACCAATTGCAATACAAACACTAATAACAAGTTTACACTAACAAATATTATGTTAGCACTAGAACTAGCATCAAAAAACAATAAAAGAGTACAATAACACATAGTGCACTCATTACTTACCCTTAAAAAATTTATAGTCTTAAATCTAGGGTGAGACAAGTAGTAATTTTAATGTAAGAAATCAAGTGTGAGTATGTCATGGTAGTCAGCCACCAGGCTACCATACCAGCCAACCCCCCCCCACCCACACATACTATTCTATTAATATTAAGCATCCCAAGCGATAAAATGTATATACATTCACTCATTAACTTACCTTTAAATATAGGTGTGAAGATGAGTAGTATTTGATTGTAAAAAAATCACGGTGGTCTGTATGGTAGTCAGCCAGGCTACCATACCAGAGAGAAGAGAATGAGTGCATGAGAGAGGACAGGCCAGAGTTATGTAAACAAACCAGGCAAGGTAAGATTTGTAGCCAGTGTACACGTCTGGTTTGTGTTACAGTTACATTGTTGTACATGTTGTCTCTACATTGATCCGGTAGAATAAATAAAGAAGAACACCTCCCATCTCATGTAACATCATTTTGAGAAGAAATACACTCTGAGATGAAGGCAATGGAAGTAAGTTCACTCTGCCTTTTAGTGGGTTATCCTAGGTTCTCTACACATGTTAAGTATAATGTTATGTATCGGTTTATTATATAATTATGAAAAAATATCACGATGGCTTAATGAAAATGATGTATAATAACGTAATAAACAACATTTAATGATACACCGAACTCAGACACGTAAACAAACAAACTGAAACAGGGGGGGTTGTGGACGATCACTCAGTCAGTGCGAAATAGACGTATTAATACGTGTCCAGTTTTAGTTCATCATGTACATTTGTAATGATTTTGATGAAACTATTTACTTATAACTTTTTATTATTATAATAATAATTAAATCACGAAACAAATACTCATAACCAACTGTGAACAAGTTAGTACAGAATATAGCAATAAAGTGAAGGCATACGAAAGGAATATTTTTCTGCATTTTTAAACCCTATAACAGGTGGACGGCAGAGAAAACGTAATTCTACCGACACTTCAACAAACCTTTTGGTAAACCAGTCTCAATATCATTGTAATAAATTTTTATAACTGAGGGTGCAAATATCATGTTTGTGTGTTGAACATATTTACTTTCTTATAAAAATTTTGAAAAAAAGAACATAGATATATAAGGGAAATGTCTATATTAACTTAATATGCACATTACATTGCCCCAAGAGATTATTATTATGACTATTATTAATAATTAGTTATTATTATATATTATTATTGGCTCAAGAGTAGAGAGACTTAGTGATTTTAATGTGTACCTACAAGCCAGCACAGTGTGTAAGTTTAATTAGTGTGTACAGGTGAGACCACAAGTTTAATTATCAAGTACAATACAAATAAAATATAAATACCTTTAAAACACTTTGAAATTTTGGAAAGTTTCCAGAGCAATAAGGAGATCTGCTCAGGAGAGTGTAAACAAACTCGGTGGGCCGCTGTGACCGTATTAGAAAGACAGTTGGGGGGAGCCGTATAGCGAGTTTTTGGTCAAAATTTGAAATGTCCCCGTATTAGGCGGAACCAGCCGTAAAGCGAACCGCCATAAAGCGGGGCCCTGCTGTACATGTGATATATTTGTATTAGTCCATTGTTTGTTAGTGCTTGACTTGTACATATGCCACCATGGCCCAAAGAAAGCTTACTAGTGCCAGCCCTGTGTAAAGAAGGAAAGAATCACAATAGAATCAAGAAAAAATTCAATCACCGTACAAAAGTGGAGGAGTAGAAGAGGGGAGAATGTGCCATCTGTCAGTGATTCAGTGATTCTACAATATGTAGCACATACTAAAGCAGCAGGTATCGATAAAGGCTATAGTGCCACCATGATAAAATGTAAGATATAAACAGTGTAGCAAATAAGTTTAAGCAAGAGTAAGCCTACAGATAAACGATACGATAGTAACTTTTCCATATTAGTTGATGGTATAAAGAACCGCTGAACATACTGCCCCCTGCAACAGTATCTTCCACCACCCTAAACCTCGCCAGCACCTCCTCCATCAAACTAATTAAACTAACATCTTCCTCCAAGGTAAGTGTAATATAAATGTGATTATAAAATAATTTTTTTTTTTTCAACAAACCGGCCATATCCAACCAAGCGGGCGGCCCCAAAAAGAAAAAAACAAAAGTTTCTCTTTTTAAATTCATTAATTTAAATACAGGTGAAGGGGTACTAGCCCTTGCTCCTTGCATTTTAAGTTGCCTCTTACAACACGCATAGCTTACGAGGAAGAATTCTGTTCCACTTCCCCCTTGGAATAAAAGAAAAATATAAGTGTAAAAATAAAAGACCCCAATGGAAAGTACCTAAGTCACTGCTGGCTTTTTTGGTTTATCCTAGGGACTTTACACACATGTGCTATGTAAGTATTATCTATGTACGTAACAATCTGTTGTACCCTGATAAAACTTATTTATAATAACAATGTAAATATTTTCTTAATTATAAATTAAATGTAAATATTTCTTTAATTTGTAAATTACGTACATTAAGTGTGAAGTGTGTGGAGGGGATCTACTGCCTCCTCACCTCCACCACCACTAAGTTACGCGTCTCACAGTGGCCCTTATAAACCCAACAACAACACCTTCCACCACTTACTCTTCACATACATTGACATATTTTATTCATGTTAGAATATAAATATCATGTTTCTATGTTATTAATACAGGTCCTCCATCACAAATTCCGCATCATTTGGGACTGTAGTGTGGCCGGATTACGGAGTTGCCGAATACATAGAGGCTATTTAGAATACACTTAAAAAAAATTAACCCACTTGACTTTACACAGTTCATTGAACATCTGCAAAAATTGAACATTTCCGCTACGTTTGAGCTCAATTTCAAGGTAACTTTTCGTCATGAAAGAAATCAAATCATGTCATTTCTGTAATATACTTCCATTCTATCAAATGAGACCAAAAAATGAGAATACAACCCATAAAAAACCATATGGAAAATATACTGCAAAGAGGCCTAATGGCTGAGAAGTTAACTCCCTTATTCACGTCTGTCTTTTTTATTTTTGTTGTACGTTAAGAAGCATCTTTCCATCAACATTTCCCAAGTTTCAATGTTATCGCCCAACAAACAAACCAAGAAAAAATAAAATATTTTACCAAATAAACATACATCGCAAGCCCAAGCCAGGTACTAGGAATAAATCACTTTTGGTCTGACTTTTCTGGCGTTAACCTAGTTCTCCATACATACACTGCTATGATGTAATATTTTATGTAACTGTATTTTGTTATACCTGAATAAAGTATTTACTTCCTGTCTGTCAACGTGTACAAGAAATCTCCGCTCATTCACTTTTATTCAACTACCCAATAAGTGTCAGAAAAATAGCAATTTGGCCGATTTACACAAGTTCCAACAGATGCCAATTCAAATAAGATCCAGAATAAAACAATGCAGACATTCCTGGCACTAAAATAACATTTTCTCTGTTCATTAGTCACGGCATACAAGCCCCCTCTATATTTACTCTTGCTTTTCATTGGAAATTTTTATTCACAAAAAAAAAGAAGAATTTACTGTGTATTCAGACTCTGCATTTATTGTAATAATTGTTATAAATAATGGCAAGCCATTTTTGACCCGTACTGGGAATTTAGACTGGCATGCGTAACCAAGGTAATTGGACGGTGACGTCACTTGTTTACTCTTGAGCCTTCGCTGAAGAATAGAACATTTTCGCTACAGTGAGTGCAATTTACAAGGTACTTTCATCATGAACGCATCAAAATCATATCTATTTCCGATAATATATCTTCCATACTTAACAAATGAGACCGAAAAAATGAATATAACCATAAACAACCATACTAAAATATACCGCTAAATGCTGAGAAGTTAACTCCCTATTTATGGTCTGATTTCCTTCATTTCTGGTGTACTGAAAGAAGTAATCATTCCATCATACAATGCCCGGGTTGAATAAGATAACCCAACAAACAAACTGTAGCAAATAATAATAATATACATAAAAAAATAATAAAAAATAATAATAATAACTTTTATTTACTACACTACATGTACAGTATACAGCCTACCTGACATCAGCGAGACATACTACTGTATAGAAAGCCGCTTGTTATGCAGAGTATTTCAAAAAATTAGTCCGTGTTCCAGGATAACACCACACTAGACTTGGGGGGGGGGGGGGGGGGGGTTTTATTATTTTTTTTACATATCGGTTGTCTCCCACCATGATGGGGCAATGAAATAAAAGAGGAAAGACATTCACCATCATTCATTCAATAGCTGTCTTGTCAGAAGCAATGCAACATCACAGTTAATGTGATCCTTTGAACTGTAACATCCTCACTCATCCTTCAGAGTGCAGGTACTGCACTTCCCACCTCCAGAACTGTAACATCCTCACCCATCCTTCAGAGTGCAGGTACTGCACTTCCCACCTCCAGAACTGTAACATCCTCACTCATCCTTCAGAGTACAGGTACTGTACTTCCCACCTCCAGAACTCAAAGTCCCACTAACAAGGTTCTCTGAATCCCCTGATTAATCCTATTTTGCTAACACACTAACAACACCAGAACATCAAAAAAAAAAAAATGATGTAACTATCGTGTTTTTTGACTCTTGTTCAACCCCACCCAAGGATGCTGCATAATCGAAGATCTATTCTTCATTTGATCTTGTATACAGACCATCTAGCAGTTAGAGGACTGGAATTATACACATACATTGAAGTTGGTGGCATTAACTGTTTAATAATGCCAAATGCTGCTAATTTGGCAAACCCCCAAGAGCTGGTTTATCATCGTCTGCAAGGTACTTGGAACTTTTGACCGGCCTTAACAAATGAGGACATTAAGTTATTTAAACAAGAGCAAACTCATCTAATGATTCCTCTGGCCTCGGAGCTGTACACACTAATTCCCAAGGACAACAAAAGGATCAGTCACTCTCACTGGGTCAAGATAGTTACATATTAATTGCTCATAATCTTGCTACTTGGTTAGACCCTGAAAGTCCTTCATCCGGATCAAGTTGAAGACATTCGAGGCAGCTGTGAACGAGCTAAACTCTCCTTTCCGATACTAATTCTACAACTCAATGATGGGGGGCCATCTACCGAGGCATTTGCGGTAAACCATGCTTCCAGGTTGTCTGGATTCCCACTGAACAACGGCATAGCATCATAAGGGTCACGACTAAAATTGCGTAGGCTCGAAGTCAGAGTGTGGGCTATCCTTTGATAAAGAATTACTCGAATTTTGGACTGATGAATTATTGCTTGGGCTAGCAGAATGTACTGAGGCATTGCTCGAGAAGACTGAGACATGCTGGCAAAATGTGAAACAAGAATTTAAAGAAACAAAAAAAAAAATATCTGTGGAACACACACACAGTAAACTTAAATGGGAAGTAAATGCTTAACTATTCTGCATAAGTAAGAAAAATTGACAAGTCACACTGTAGAGCATGAAAAACTCATAAAACACTCAACTGGATAAGCAACACTTTGAAAATCAAGAGAAATTGTACTTTACTCAAATCAAATTTACTCAAATTTACTTTAAAGTGAATTAATGGCACAGTGAGTTGTCTTTACTCTCAATTCAACAAAGATTTTTTTATTATTATATTTTATTATCACACTGGCCGATTCCCACCAAGGCAGGGTGGCCCGAAAAAGAAAAACTTTCACCATCATTCACTCCATCACTGTCTTGCCAGAAGGGTGCTTTACACTACAGTTTTTAAACTGCAACATTAACACCCCTCCTTCAGAGTGCAGGCACTGTACTTCCCATCTCCAGGACTCAAGTCCGGCCTGCCGGTTTCCCTGAATCCCTTCATAAATGTTACTTTGCTCACACTCCACAGCACGTCAAGTATTAAAAAACCATTTGTCTCCATTCACTCCTATCAAACACGCTCACGCATGCCCACTGGAAGTCCAAGCCCCTCGCACACAAAACCTCCTTTGCCCCCTCCCTCCAACCTTTCCTAGGCCGACCCCTACCCCGCCTTCCTTCCACTACAGACTGATACACTCTTGAAGTCACTCTGTTTCACTCCATTCTCTCTACATGTCCGAACCACCTCAACAACCCTTCCTCACCCTCTGGACAACAGTTTTGGTAATCCCGCACATCCTCCTAACTTCCAAACTACAAATTCTTTGCATTATATTCACACCACACATTCCCCCTCAGACATGACATCTCCACTGCCTCCAGCCTTCTCCTTGCTGCAACATTTCATCACCCATGCTTCACACCATATAAGAGCGTTGGTTAAACATACTCTCATACATTCCCCTCTTTGCCTCCAAGGACAAAGTTCTTTGCCTCCACAGACTCCTAAGTGCACCACTCCACCTTTTCCCCTCATCAATTCTATGATTCACCTCATCTTTCCCTAGACCCATCCGCTGACACGTCCACTCCAAATATCTGAATTTCATTCACCTCCTCCATACTCTCTCCCTCCAATCTGATATCCAATCTTTCATCACCTAATCTTTTTGTTATCCTCATTAAACCTACTCTTTCCTGTATTCCCCTTTTAATTTTCTTCTTTTGAACACCCTATCAAATTCATCCACCAATCTCTGCAACTTCTCTTCAAATCTCCCAAGAGCACAGTGTCATCAGCAAAGAGAACTGTGACAACTCCCACTTTATGTGCATTCTTTATCTTTTAACTCCACACCTCTTGCCAAGACCCTCGCATTTACTTCTCTTACAACCCCACTATAAATTTTAAAACAACACGGTGACATCACACCCCTTGTCTAAGGCCTATTTTTACTGGGAAATAATTTCCCCTCTTTCCTACATCCTAATTTGACCTCACTACCCTTAAAAACTTTCATCTTCATACCCCCTCCTACCCCATACATCTGCCACATTGCCCCCATCCAACCCTGCATAGCCTTTTCCCCAAATCCAAAAATCCACAAAGACCTCTTTGCCTTATTAAATATGCACTTTATTTTAAAATGAAAACCACCGGTCCCACCCCCCCCTCCCCTTTCCTAAAGCCCCTTTTTCATCTGCTATCCTATTCCCGTCTTATTTTAATTCTTTCAATAATAATCTCCCATAACTTTACCAGGTATACTCAAAAACTTTCCCCTAAATTTTTGCACTCTCTTTTGTCCCTTTGCCTTTATAAAAAGGGAAAACTATGCATGCTCCCCCCCAATCCCTAGGTACCTTCCCCCTCTTCCAAAAATTTTTAAAAAATAGAAACCAACCCCCCCAAAAACTGATCCCCCCCGCTTTTAACATTTCAAATCTTTACCCCCATCAACCCCAGCTGCCTTCCCCCCTTTCATTTTACCTACTGCCTAGAATTTCCCTCCAAACCCCAACTGGCTTTCCTCCCCTAAAAAAGTTATTCCCCTTCCCCTATACACAAAATCACAGCTTCCCTATCTTCACAACATTTAACAATTCCTAAAATATTCCCTCCATCTTCCCAATACCTTAACTCTCCTTTTTAATAATTTCCCCCTCCCCTATTTTTAACTGAAAAATCCATTTTTTTCTCTGGGCTTCCTTAACTTGTTATCTCACCCCAAAACTTTTTCTTATTTTCAACAAAATTTGTTAATAACACTCCCCACTCTTTTCATTTGCTCTCTTTTTACTTGCTTCCCCCACTCTTTAATCTTGTCCCCCAGGATGAAACCCACACCATCGACTAAACCCCCCAGTGAAAGGGAAAATGCCTGGAAATAGTGCTCATATTGGTAATTTAGAGACAAAGGGTTTGGGTTTTGAGAGATTTAAGAATCGTGTGACATACACAGTGTGAAAGGCCTGTTCGGAAGAAAATCCCAAACGGGCCTCAGTATTGGAGGAAAAGGCCCCCCGGACACAGTGTCCATCAGCAATTTGCTGCTTTTCAAAAAAGGTAAGGTCATTTATTTTCATTTAGTAGAGTAGTACATGAAATAATATTGGGCATGTACTACTCTACTTTTGTGCATGTACCCTTCTCTTTTTTGTTGGAAAAGTAAAATTCATGGGGAAAAATTTTTTTTTCAAATTTTTGGGTGTCTTAGGGTTTAATTTGATTTCCATTATTTTTTGGGGGGAAAATTTCATTCACATAGCAACTTTTCGCAAAAACAGCCACCCTCTTGCAGGGATTAAGGTGCTTGGGGGGGGGTCCACTGTATTGACGTGCTTTTGGGGAGTTGAGCAAAGTAACATTATAAAGGGGGTTCAGGGAAACCGGCGGGCCGGATTTTGAGGCCTGGAGATGGGAAGTACGTGCCTGCACTTAAAAGGAGGGGTGTTAATTTGATTAAAAAAACTGAAGTGAAAAGCACCCTTCTGGAAGACAGTGGGAGTGAATGATGGTAAAAGTTTTTTTTTTTTTTTGGGCCACCCTCCTTGGGGAAATTGGCCAGGTGTAATAAAAAAAAATAAAAATGTTATGATTGGGTGCGGGGCATTTGCGAATATTTAAGCTTTTGAAAGTGGAGGGCTAGCGTTTGGTTAATATAATATTATACCAATTAAGAAAGCCCAATGTGTTCTAATTGAAGACTTCTCTATAATGAATATTTAGACAATCCCAAAAGTTCTAAAGGTGTTTGTAAGTCAAGGATTTATGTACATGATTTGCAGAAAAAAGTATTATTATTATTATTTTATTATTTATCATGCAAAAAAATTTTAAAAACCAAAACACGCCCATTTTTTATTTCAACACCAACATGACAAAAGTTTAGAATTACAAAAGAGAAAATCACTGTTAAAGGCACGGAAGGTGCCCCTTGACTTACGAGGGATTATTTCTAACAACGCATCGTAATTTTAAAATACATGGAGAATAAAATTGATTGCTAAATAAATAAAATAATTAATAATACTGTCATTCAATCAGTAAAAAACAAATATTTCCCTTTAAATAACTAAATACAGCCTTCCTCACTTTGTGACGTACTCCCTTTTCCGAGCCTCGACTTACAATGGGGTCCTTTACCGTATTTATACCTAAAAAAATGTATATTTGAGCTGATTTCCTCCTTTCTGTTTATTACAAAATACAGTCCCCTGCGTATTGGTTGACACAAACCCACTACCCTTTAATATGTCCTCACTTTTCGACGAATTCGTTTTAAAAACGTGGTCTCATGAAAGGGAACCCCCGTTAAGTGAGGAGAGGGTGTACCCTATTTAAAAAATAAATGAATGAATACAAGTTACTTAATGTTGGGTAAATTTTCTTAATTTCATCTCCCAAGGAAAATTGTGCTACACCATTAAGTCGAACTCTCGAGTCAAACATTGTAAAGTCAAAAAATTGTAAATTAACCCCCAAAGCTCTGCAGATATGGGGTTCCCCGCTTGCACACCAAATGTTTTCCCATCACTGTAAAGCACGTAAATGTTTTTCCCCTCAGTACAAGCACTGTTCTGTCCCCATCACGTACAAGCACTGTATCATGTCACCCCTCAATGTACAAGCACTATCATGTCAACCATCACTGTACAACACTGTATCATGTCACCCATCATTGTACAATCCCTTATGTCACCCCCTCATTGTACAAACAATCAGTCAACCATAAATGTACAAGCACTGTACATTCACCCTCATTTTAAAGCACGTATCATGTCACCCATATTGTACAAGCAGTATATGTCACCCTCATGTACAAGCACTGTACTGTCACCCATCATTGTACAAGACATCTGTCAACCACACTGTACAAGCACTGATCATGTACCCATCACGTACAACACTACATGTCACCTTTATTGTACAAACCTATATGCAACCAAACGTACAAGCACTGTTCATGTCAATCATCATGTAAAGCATGTTCTGTCAACCCCTCACTGTACCACATTGATCATGCACCCTCACTGTAAACATTGTATCTGTCACCCATCACTGTACAAACACTTATATGTCACCCAAGTACAAACATTTTATCATGTCACCCCTCACTGACAAGACTTCTTCATCATCACGTACAACATATCATGTCACCCATCCTGTACAAACTTGCATCATGTCAACCATCACGTACAAACATGCATCAGTCACCCCTCACTGTAATTTTTCATGTCATGTATCACGTACAACATTGTACTGTCCCCCCATCATGTACTTTGTTCATGTTTTCCCTCACTGTACAAAAATTGTATCTGTCACCCCCTCACTGAAAACATTGATCATGTCACCATCACCCGTAAAAACATTGTTCATGTCAACCCTCACTGACAAACATTGTAAACTGTACCCCTCACTGTAAAAACATTTTATCATGCAACCATCACTGTACATTTATCAGTCACCCATCACTGTCAAAAATTGTATCAGTCACCCATCACTGTACAACATTGTTCATGTAACCACTCTGTACAAACATTTTATATGTCAACCATCTTGTACATTTTATCATGTCACCCATCACGTACATTGTATATTCACCCCCTCACTGTACATTGTATCATGTCACCCATCCTGTAAAAACATTTTATTAAGCTGAATAAACATTTAATTTTGTCTGGCCCCTTATGGGGGAGGTTCTGACCTTCATCCAGTTTTCATGGGACAGTCTGGAAAGTTAGTGGGGGTGGTGTGACATTATCATTCATATTACTTTCCCCATGTACGCATTTTTTAATCCCCACAGGTTCATTTGTTAGGATTTAATTCTTCAACGCCTTCACAAGACATCTCACGGGGGCAGCTCCTGAACTATCTCCTGGGCCCCCTGCGGCCCTCCCTGCCTGAAGATGAAAATCAGAAAACCAATGGATTTCGGCATCATGCCCAGCGAAATTTCATAGCCAGTGTCACAAATTGACTGTTTTGCCATCTCTGTGTTGCGGTAATTATGGGCAGGTCCAATGTGCTGTAGGAATCAACTGATTCAATATTTACTGATTATACTAATTATTTGTATTATTATAGCAGTTACTGATAATAAGACTGACAGAACTTATTGTCAGTACAGTACTGCCAGTACAGTATTGCCCATCGTGGAGGGGTATTTGTAATGGCATACCATGAAGGGTGTGTGATGCCCAAGTGCTAAGAACATACCATGAATAATTTATTTATTTATTTATTTAGAAATTTTTAGCATACATACAGAGGTACAAAAAAAATACAGGTAAGAGCAGCATGCCAAAGCCACTTATATGCATAGCATTATGGGCTGGCTTAAAATTAACTTAAGATTAACTAAGCAATGATGAAATCAGTGATAAGACATTATTGTAAACAGATAACTATAAAGCACAAATGAGTATTACAAAGACAGGTCATATGGTTGCATGCATTGCTGTTCATTCAGTAGAATGGAGTATTCTGTTAGCTAGTGTATTTAAAAAAATAACAAAGTTAGATTGGGTCCTAGGTTTAACATTTATGTGATATAATTGTGAGTAACATTTTGGATATACAATTTATAAGGTTCAGTTATTCAGTATTTATTTGGTTTTGAGTGAGTAAGTGAACTTTGAGAAGAGACTTGAATTTGTAAACAGGTAGTGTTTCTTTTATATTTACAGGTAATGAATTCCAGATTTTAGGGCCTTTTATGTGCATTGACTTTTTGCATAGTGTGAGATGGACACGAGGAACATCAAAGAGTGATCTGTGCCTTGTGTTATGGTCATGTGTTTGTTGAGGTTGGCAAGGAGATGTTTGAGGGGAGGGTTAATATCAGAGTTAAGTGTTCTATGTATGTAATAGGTGCAATATAAGTATGGTGTTTTGTATGGTGAGTAGGTTGAGTTTTTTTGAATATTGGTGGAGTGTGTTGCCTGTAGTGAGAATTTGTTATCATTCTAACTGCAGCCTTTTGTTGGGTAATTAGTGGTCTGAGATGGTTAATTGTTGTTGAGCCCCATGCACAAATTCCATAGGTGAATAGGGGTAAATGAGAGTGATAAAGGGCCAGGAGGGCTGACTGTGGAACATAGTACCTTTATCTTCGATAGTATGCCTACAGTCTTGGAAATTTTCTTAGAAATTTATTGTACATGTGTATGAAATTTGAGTCTATTATCGAGGTGGATTCCTAAGAATTTTCCCTCTGTTAGCTTTGTGATAGGTGATCCGTTTATCGTTATGTTAAGAGGTACATCTGTAGCTCTGTTACCAAACTGAATGAAGTAGGTTTTGTCAATGTTTAGTGTAAGTTTGTTAGTCCTCATCCAGGTAGATATTTTCTGTAATTCGGTGTTTACAGTATTGGCTAGCGTGTCATCTGCAAAAAGTGTGGGTTTGAGTAATTGCGAAGCATTTGGTAGGTCATTTATGTATAGGAGAAAGAGAAGAGGGCCAAGGACACTTCCCTGTGGGACACCAACTGTAATTGGTTGTGCGGAAGAGCTTGCCCCATTTGCGTACACATATTGGCTTCTGTTGCTGAGGTAAGATTTGAGGTAGTTGAAGGAGTGCCCTCTAATACCATAGTGTGACAATTTTACGTGGAGCAAGTCATCGTCAACTGTATCAAAAGCTTTACATAAGTCAATGAAGATCCCCAGTGGGACTTCTTTTTTCTCTATTGCAGTGTACATGTATATATGTTCTAGCATGTGTATAATAGCATCATTAGTATTTTTATTAGGCCTGAATCCAAATTGGCAGGGGTTGAGAATGTTTTGGGAGATGAGGTAGGAGTAGATTCGTTTATGAATTAATTTTTCGAAGATTTTTGAGAGAGGGTGTAAATTGGATATTGGCCTATAGTTATTCAACTCTGTTTGGTCTCCTCCTTTATGGATCGGGGTGACCCTTGCTATTTTGAGAACTGTAGGGAAGGTGGAGGATTCAATGGATTTGTTAAAGAGTGTTGCAATGATTGGTGATAGTACTTGTGATGCTTTTTTGTATATAAAGGGTGGTAAGGTATTTAAATCTCCTGCCTTGTTTTTCAGTGCGTTGATAATAAGGGAGACTTCGTATGGGTTGTCGGAGCTAGGAACAGTGTGTTCGGGTAGTTGCCAGTGAGGTAGTCATTTGGTGGGGTATTGAGCTTGGGATTTTATTGGCAAGGTTTTGACCTATAGTGGAGAAGAAATCATTGAGTCTGTTGCTGTTTCTGTTGGTGGGAGTTGGGGTTCATCTGATTTTGCTAATTTTATTTCGCTATGTCGTGATATCTTTTTTGTTCCCAGGGAAATTTTTGATAGGGTCTTCCAGGTCTTTTTTATATCACCTCGTAAGTTGGATAATCTGTTCTCATAATACAATTTTTTTGCCCTTCTTATCAGGCTGGTTAGGATTGACGAGTAACGTTTTGTTTGGTCTCTGGTTATGTGACCCATTCTTTACTGTTTTTCATATCGGTGTTTTGTATTTATGGATTTGAGAATGCTGGGTGTTAGCCAGGGACTGTTCAGTCTCTTAGCTGTCATCTGTTTAGTTTTTTTAGGGCAGTGCTTGTTATAAAGGTATTGGGTCTTCTTTAGAAAATTATTAAAACATTCGTCAATATCTGTATAGATTTCTAGCTCATGTGTGCCAGTCAATGTTTGTTACTGCTGTTGTGAAGTTATTAATGGCTGCCTCATTGTGAAGTCTGAAGGTGACTTTAGTAGTGTCTTGGGGTATTTTACCAAGAGTTGTTATGAGGAAAGTAGGGTAGTGGTCTGTGGTATTATCTGTAATTATGCCTGATTTTAAAGGGGATATGGTGTTGGTCCAGATGTGGTCAAGTAGGGAAGCACTAGTCTCTGTAACTCTTGTAGGTTTTGTTACTGTTGGTAGCAACATGCAGTTACTCATTGTGTTTGTGAATTCAGTAACGTGTGGGTCCTGGTCTTGCAGGAGATTTATATTGGGAAATCACCTGAGAGTTTGTAAGTGATCTTTGTTCATGCGTGCATCAGTTATCATACTTCCTAGGTTTTGACTAAATTGGGCTAATGTTTGATTGTGGAACTCTGTAGATGTTTATCACTGTGAGAGGTTTTTGTAGGTATTTGGATTTGAATTTAGCTATTATATATTCCCCATGTTCATCCCTTGTGCAAGTATTAGTGATACATTCTAGTTGGTCTGAGTAGTATATAGCAGTGCCATCCCCTTGTTGGTCTGGCCTACAGTTGTGTATGGCTGTGTAACCCGGAATGGCACAGACATCTGTAGTATCAGGCTTTAGCGAGGTTTCAGTTAGTGTAATGATGGACATATTGGCATGCAAGGAATTTAGTAATGCTAGGAGGTCATCATAATGCTTGCTTAAAGATCTGATATTGTAGTTAAAGACAGTTATGTTGTTGTTGGCTCTGAAAAGTGCCTTTGATTGTTCTGCTGTGTAGTAATTACAGTAACTGTTTGAATCATTTAAGTCATTAAATAAGAGGTTGGTATCAGGATCAATGCTTGTAATCATAAGATTTGTAGTGATCTATAGTTAGAATTAAGTAAAAAATAAAGTAAATATTTTAAAGCTAAAAAAAAATAGCACCTGAATTATTTAACAAATGTAAAAATAATGAGCTAAGGTAGTTTTTTAAAGCTAAAATAAAGGAGACAATATAAAAGGGACTAAAATAATTTGTGGTGAACAAATAAAGTGATGATCAAATAATGGAGCTTGGGAATATGATAGTAGGTAGTACTTTAAAGGTAATTCTTTAAAGTTAGAATTACAATATAAAATTATAATATAAAAGGGACTAATATAAGTTGTGGTGAACAATAAAGTGGTAATCAAATAAATGAGCTTTGGAGTATAATGGCAAAATAGTGAACTTATTAACTTTAGCACCTGAGAATAGCACCTTGATTATTTTAACAATTGTGAATATATGAGCTAAGGTAGTTATATAAAGCTAAAATAAAGGAAAAAAAAAATATAAGGGACTACAATTAAGTAATGGTAAACAAGTTAAATGGACAGATAGTCACTATGAAATAATATTGGTTTAGGAGTAAGATCTGATTTGTAATATTATATAAGTTGAGCAGTTTATTGCACAATAAAAAGTAAAAAAAAAAAAAAAAAAATGAGGTAGTTGGTACTAGCTAGCAAAGATAGTTTTGGTACTTGCCAAAAAAGTAATTGGAATATACACTAATTGCACACACAATAAAAAGTGAATAAAAAACAAGTAGTGGTAAACAAAATTAAAAGGACAGGTAAGAACAATGAATAATATTAATTTGGAGTAAGATTTGACTTGTAACATAAAATTATGAGCAATTAATAGCAGTAAGAAAGAAGTAAAAAACTATTGGAGGTAGTTAGCATTAGCTTGTGATGAAAAAAATAATAAAAATAATAATGCACAATATAATAGTAAGGTACACTATATGCACCACACGTATATATGTATTAAGGGCACTTATCTAATCTGTTACAGAAATGACAGCTTTTCTAAGGAAGGTAGAGAAATCGTGTTCGTTTGAGATAGTATATTGTTGTCCTGTTGATGTTTTCCTTACTAGTATTTTCCCATCTCGCGTGAAACACTGATGTATTTTGTTTTCCTGTTTAAGTTTTCTCAGCCTGAACAGAAGGTTTTGACGTTTTCTTGTTAATAATAATAATATCTTTATTTTACTACAAGTACATGTACAGGGTATACAGTCCTAGCTGATAACAATGACATACTACTATATAGAAAGTCCCTTGTAATGCTCCGCATTTCGGGCAAATTAGGTCAGTGTCCCAGGATGCGACCCACACAAGTCGACTAACATCCAGTACCCATTTTACTGATGGGGAACATAGACAACAGGTGGAAAGAAACACGTCCAATGTTTCTACTCTGGCTGGAAATCGAACCCAGGCCCTCGCCGTGTGAAGCGAGAGCGTTAACCAGGTGTGTGATACCCAAGTGCTAGGAACATACCATGAAGGGTGTGTGATGCCCAAGTGCTAGGAACATACCATGAAGGGTGTGATGCCCAAGTGCTAGGAACATACCACGAAGGGTGTGTGATGCTCAAGTAGTAGCATACCATGAAGGGTGTGTGATGCCCAAGTATTAGGAGACAAAGACCAAGTCCATTAAGAATGTTGATCATGCCAGCAACTCCAGTATACTTGCCGAACACCACCACATGCTGGCCTTGCCTGTCACACATACGCTCATAGTCCAGCAACCGGATGTTCTGAAAACACAAAATACTGTGAATTTCTCAGCTCACACACTGAGGTCCGGGGGTTGATTCGCGGTACGGGTGGAAACAGTAGGTCGTGTTTCCTTAAGACACCTGCTGTCACTGTTCACCTAGCAGTAAGTAGGTACCTGGGTGTTAGTCACCTTACACCTGCTGTCACTGTTCACCTAGAGTGACCAGTGTGGGTGGCATCCTGGGGGACAAGATCGAAGGACCACAATGGAAATATGTAAGACAGACAGTCCTCGATGACCCACTGATTTTCTTGGGTTATCCTGGGTGGCTAACTCTCCCTACCCTGGGTTATCCTGGGTGGCTAACACTCCCTACCCTGGGTTATCCTGGGTAGCTAACTCTCCTTACCCTGGGTTATCCTGGCTGGCTAACACTCCCTACTCTGGGTTATCCTGGGTGGCTAACTCTCCCTACCCTGGGTTATCCTGGGTAGCTAACACTCCCTACCCTGGGTTATCCTGGGTAGCTAACTCTCCTTACCCTGGATTATCCTGGGTGGCTAACACTCCCTATCCTGGGTGGCTAACCCTCCCCACCCCAGGTTATCCTGGGTGGCTAACCCTCCCCACCCCAGGTTATCTTGGGTGGATTACCCTCCCCACCCCAGGTTATCCTGGCTGGCTAACACTCCCTATCCTGGGTTATCCTGGGTGGCTAACCCTCCCCACCCCAGGTTATCCTGGGTGGCTAACCCTCCCCACCCCAGGTTATCCTGGGTGGCTAACCCTCCCCAGGTAAAAAATGCTAACAAATATTATCTGATCTTACCTTCTCTAAAATAGCATTAAGGAGCGGCATGTTGGCTTCCTGGGCTTTAATAGTGTGAGAGAAGAAACAGTACGTTCTGTTGGGTATAAGCTGATCACTGGGCACCTGCTTCACCCCTATGATCACCGGTGCTTCTGATAGGTCCTCTTGTATCTTGGCTCCCACATTCTGATAGGCCTGTAATGATAAGACTACAGTAGTCTCCCTATATCCATGAGGGATATCTTCCAAGACCTACCATGGATGCCCAAAACCACAGATAGTACCCAACCATATGCACATACAGTGGTACACCGAGTTTTGAACAGCTCCCAACTCGACCAATTATGTAAGTGTATTATAGTCAGTGTCTCTGTAAGTGTAATTTTGGGGTCTGAAACTGACTAATCTAATTTACATTATTCCTTATGGGAACAAATTCATTCAGTAACGGCACTTGAACAGCCTTCTGGAACGAAGGAAGTTTGAAACTCAGGGTACGACTAAGTTGTTTCTCACTTACGTACATACCTATGATGAAGTTTAATTGATAAATTACACACAGTAAGTGAAGAATTATCACTTTTTTACTGATGAGAAGCACTTGATGGCTTGTCTTAGACTCTGAACAACTGCCACCATCACTACTGTCATGTCTTACCAACATTATCAAGCTAAATTAAGGATATGTTCAGGCCACGGTAAACCGTGGATAACCGAAACTGTAGAAACCGAATCTCTGCATACACGGGTTCTACTGTACATAAACATATGAATATAAGAATGGAGGAGCACTGCAGCAGGCCTACTGGCCAATGGAAATAAGTCACTTTGACTTTTTTAGGTTATCCCAGGTTCTTTACACATATGCTGCTAAGTATACCTGGAGATAGTTCCGGGGGTCAACGCTACAAAATTTGTGGCATTATCCGAAATCATCAATCTCGGACAGGATCTCCTAGCTGCAAATTTTCGAAAGTTGTATAAACTGTTCTGCAGACAAGTCCTGTGCCACTTCTAAATGAACTGCCCTAGTAGCAGTACAGGTGAACAAACAAACATACACTTTCAGTGGAACACCATTTGACGTACCTGTTAAAATTATTGGACCACTATAGTCTACACTTATGCCTAGAACAGATTAACTCGGTGGCACTCGATGTATGCACAAGGCTTATTCCTCTAAGAAAAAGGAGGAGTAGATGTAAAATAGAAAGAGACAGGCGCTCCCTTTACAGGCGACGGAAAAGAATAACAGAGCGGCTAAAAGAGGTCAATATATCTGAAATGCGTAGGGAGACACTGGTCAGAGAAATAGCAAGCATCGAACTTAAGCTAAAAGAATCCTTTAGGAGTCAGGAATCGCGGGAAGAACTAAAAGCCATAAATGAAATCGAAAGAAACCCAAAGTATTTCTTCTCCTATGCCAAATCAAAGTCGAGAACAACATCCAGTATTGGGCCCCTACTTAAATAAGATGGATCCTACACAGATGACAGCAAGGAAATGAGTGAGCTACTCAAGTCCCGATATGACTCAGTTTTTAGCAAGCCGCTAACCAGACTGAAAGTCGAAGATCAAAATGAATTTTTATGAGAGAGCCACAAAATTTGATTAACACAAGCCTTTCCGATGTTATCCTGACGCCAAATGACTTCGAACAGGCGATAAATGACATGCCCATGCACTCTGCCCCAGGGCCAGACTCATGGAACTCTGTGTTCATCAAGAACTGCAAGAAGCCCCTATCACGAGCCTTTTCCATCCTATGGAGAGGGAGCATGGACACGGGGGTCGTCCCACAGTTACTAAAAACAAGACATAGCCCCACTCCACAAAGGGGGCAGTAAAGCAACAGCAAAGAACTACAGACCAATAGCACTAACATCCCATATCATAAAAATCTTTGAAAGGGTCCTAAGAAGCAAGATCACCACCCATCTAGAAACCCATCAGTTACACAACCCAGGGCAACATGGGTTTAGAACAGGTCGCTCCTGTCTGTCTCAACTATTGGATCACTACGACAAGGTCCTAAATGCACTAGAAGACAAAAAGAATGCAGATGTAATATATACAGACTTGTGTTCTCTTGTGTTCTATATATTAAAAAATCACTTCCCCATCAACTTCTTGCACACAAGAAAACAGAGGGGCTACAATATCACGGTGTTAGGATTTATATAGGGAACTCTGCTCTCAACATATTTAACTTGTATGCTCCTGCTGATAAATTTAATTACTTGGAGCTCCCAACTTGTGCTCATTCTGAGCCTACTCTTATTATTGGCGATTACAATGCGAGACACAAAAGCATTGGAAACTCACAGTTTGGTAATCGTAATGGCAATCAACTGTTGTCACTCTTAAACAGTCATGATAATGTCCAAATTGTAGGTGACCTTGAACCACACATATTATGGAGGCGTCCTTGATCTGTGCCTGGGCTTCAACATTACTTCTGCCAGCTGTGAGTCTTCCATTGTAACAGATATAGCGTCTGATCATTTCCCTAGGCTAACCTCTCTAGATATTGGTAAATACTATCCTTCCTGGTGGATATTCAAACGGAAACGTTTTAATGTTCCCACAGATCAGCATGATGACTTTGTTGCACATGTGACCGACTGGTATAATTCCTATGAGTGTTCCTCTGTAGAGACCTTTAACAATGATCTTGTGAGCAGTATTCAGAACTGCTTAGAGCCGCCACTGCAACCTCTTGGTACTCTAAACCCAACAAACTTCCATAATAATCGTACCTCCTTCAAAAACCATACTTATTACAATGATTCTAAACTTCGTACACTGAAACGTACTGCTCGCAGACTAGGCCTAGCCTATAGAAAACATCGTACCCCTGGAATGCTGAGGCTCTTCCAAACTGCCCTTGCTGCTGCCAGAGAGCGTATGACAGAGCTGCGGCAAACCGACTGGGAAAAATTTGTCAACGGTCTTAATGCTCACACCCCACTTAGCCGGGCATGGAGGGACATAAATAGAATTAAGGGTAACCGAACTGGGCAGATCGCGCACCCTCATCCCTTGCATAGGGCGAATGAGTTAGTCAGTGCTTGGGCTGCTACATCTAGCTATGACAATCTTCCCAGTACCACACAGGCAAAATTAAATGACAAATATGATGCAAGGGAGAGACTTGTTTGCTTAATGCTCAGTAAGGCAGATGATTGCAACATTCCTTTCACTAATTATGAACTTGATGCAGCGCTAACTAAGGGCAACTCCACGTCGAATGGTGAGGATGGTATTACTTACAACATACTCAGATTGCTGTGTCGAGTACCAGGTAATCCATTACTTGAATTATATAACATGAGCTATGTAACTGGGGAGCTCCCTCAATCTTGGACCAACAGCCTCATCATTCCAATTCCTAAGCTCAATCAACAAAATGCATTTCGCCCAATATCTCTTACTAGCTGCTTGTGTAAAACATTTGAGAGAATGATTCTTAATCGTCTCATGTACAGAATCAAACAATTTTTGTCTCCCCGGTTACATGGTTTCATGCATGGAAGGAGCGTGCATCATTGCATAGCCACCTTTCTCACCCTGCACACTGATAGCTCCTACACTACCTTCCTTGACCTTAAATCCGCTTTCGATGTAGCCAACCGACATGTAATAATTAGTGACTTGCCAGAATGGATGTTGGAGGATGGCTTCTTCCGCTGGATTAAAGGCTACCTGTCCAACAGAAAATCGTCTGTGTTGTTCCAGGGACATAGAAGTGTAACTAAAGACTTTGAATTAGGAACCCCACAGGGAGGTGTGCTCAGTCCCACACTGTTCAATATTCTAATTAATGCATTACTTAATGCTATGCCTAGTCAGCCCCATAATTATGTGATTAGTTTTGCTGATGATATAATGATTCACACCACCGGATTCTCCAACACCCAAAACATTCTTAATCATGTACTAGCCTCGTGTCAGGACCTGGGGTTGATAATCTCTACTGATAAAACAAAGATACTCAATAGGCGTCCTCCTCGACAGAGAGGCACAGTTCGTCAGATCCAATTGCATGATGGGTCTCTTCTAGAATATGTAAGCAGATACAGGTATCTAGGCTTTGAGGTTCCACTACTTGGACCTGTTGTAACAAGACTTTGTCGCCAATACAAAGAACGACTAAGAGCACTTAGAGTTGTGGCAGGGCTTCAGCCCAGGTGTGGTGCTAATGTTAAAGTTGTGAAAATGATGTATCTTGCTTATATTAGATCATTGGTTGATTATGCTGCGCCACTACGTGCTCTTGTGTCTGACTGGAAGCTTGGAGGGCTGGAAAAACTGCAGAACGAAGCAATGAGGATCATCCTAGGATGCCCTCGTACTGCCAAAATTTTAAATATGCAAAAAGAACTTGATATTCCAAGCATCAGAGATCGTGTTACTGAAAGAAATATCCTAATTGGGGTTAATATGCTCAGGCAAGCTCATTCAAACCCCTGCACAGAAACCCTCCAAACTTTCCTCAGCACTGGTGAACACTCCTCCAGATGGATCGAAAAGACTGGAACCGACCTCCGCATGAATCAGATACATGATCTATGTCAAGTAAGGCAACAGCGGCACTTCTCCGCTCCATGGAATATTACCCCATTCCAAACTACCATTCCTCCATTTCCCCCCAAACTACTTCTTAAATCACAACCAAAACTTCGCCTTGAAGCCAAACATGAGGCCTTAAGCTGTATTGATAACTTAGTCACACAGCACACACTCTCGCAAATTATTTACGTTGATGGTCTGTTCACCAATCCACTGGTGCAGCTGGTAGTGCTGCTGTTGTCGTACAGAGTGATGGCTCTCTTAAAGAAATTGGAGCACGCATCAATAATTGGGCCTCTACCCTTCAGACAGAACTGTTTGCCATACTCCTTGCACTGAAATGCATCTATTTATCAAAGATTGACAGTTTAATTGTAACTGATTCTCTGTCATCCATAAATGCTCTCAACTCATTAAGCATAAATTGTGGCATGCTTGTGTCAGAAGCCAGACACAGGTATGGTAGGATGTGGACAGTGGAGTCAGAGTGCACATGCTGTGGATTCCATCTCACATTGGTCTTCAGATGCATGATAGAACTGATAAATTGGCTAAGCTGTATGCTTTCAAAGAGGGAGTAGATTACAATCTTGGCTTGTCAGGTAGTAGTTTGAGAACAATAATACGAAAAGAACTTCAGCTGAATTTTATGGACTTAGGCTCAGGGAGATTGACACAGTGAGTCCATCTATCATCATTCTATCATGCAGGAGGAGCCACATGTCTATGGTGCATCCAACAAAATAAGCAGACTCTTGGATGTCACTACCGCCCGGCTCCGGCTGGGTTACAAGTATCTTTGGCAGGTTAAATCACCACCACCAGATGTAGACCAAACGAAATGTAAACTTTGCCAGATGGATTACTGTCACACCCTGCATCATTATGTACTGGAGTGCGATAAAATTAATGAATTTAGAAACACCTCACTCAGAAGTGTTCAAGAAATGGCTAAGTATTTTATCCACAGTGGTATATTACAGACCATTCTGGAGAAATACCCTGACTTTGCTAGCTGTAAATAAAGCATTACCACATATGTGCATGTGTGTGTGTGTGTGTGTGTGTGTGTGTGTGTGT
Source organism: Cherax quadricarinatus (assembly GCF_026875155.1). Lineage (NCBI taxonomy): Eukaryota > Metazoa > Arthropoda > Malacostraca > Decapoda > Parastacidae > Cherax > Cherax quadricarinatus. The sequence goes on from NW_026505564.1 coordinate 52,011, forward strand.
GTGTGTGTGTGTGTGTGTGTGTGTGTGTGTTTGTGTGTATGTGTATGAGTGTACTCACCTAATTGTGGTTGCAGGGGTCGAGACTCAGCTCCTGGCCCCGCCTCTTCACTGATCGCTACTGGATCCTCTCTCTCTCTGCTTCCTGAGCTTTGTCATACCTCTTCTTAAAACTATGTATGGTTCCTGCCTCCACTACTTCACTTGCTAGGCTATTCCACTTGCTGACAACTCTATGACTGAAGAAATACTTCCTAACGTCCCTGTGACTCGTCTGAGTCTTCAGCTTCCAGTTGTGACCCCTTGTCCCTGTGTCCCCTCTCTGGAACATCCTATCTCTGTCCACCTTGTCTATTCCCCACAGTATCTTGTATGTCGTTATCATGTCTCCCCTGACCCTTCTGTCCTCCAGTGTCGTCAGTCCGATTTCCCTTAACCTTTCCTCGTACGACATTCCCTTGAGCTCTGGGACTAGCCTTGTTGCAAACCTTTGTACTTTCTCTAACTTCTTGACGTGCTTGAGTGTGTGAGTGTGTACTCACCTATTTGTACTCACCTATTTGTGGTTGCAGGGGTCGAGTCCTAGCTCCTGGCCCCGCCTCTTCACCGGTTGCTACTAGGCCCTCTCTCTCCCCGCTCCATGAGCTTTATCAAACCTCGTCTTAAAACTGTGTATGGTTCCTGCCTCCACTACGTCATTTTCTAGGCTATTCCACTGCCTTACAACTCTAAGACTGAAGAAATACTTCCTACTATCTCTCTGACTCATTTGTGTCTTCAACTTACAATTGTGGCCTCTTGTTTCTGTGTCCCCTCCCTGGAACATCCTGTCTTTGTCCACCTTGTCTATTCCACGCAGTATTTTATATGTCGTTATCATGTCTCCCCTGACCCTCCTGTCCTCCAGTGTGGTCAGGCCGATTTCCCTTAATCTTTCTTCATAGGACATTCCCCTTAGCTCTGGAACTAACCTTGTCGCAAACCTTTGTACTTTCTCTATTTCTTGACGTGCTTTATCAAGTGCGGGTTCCAAACAGGTGCTGCATACTCCAGTATGGGCCTGACATACACGGTGTACAGTGTCTTGAATGATTCCTTACTAAGGTATCGGAATGCTGTTCTCAGGTTTGCCAGGCGCCCATATGCTGCAGCAGTTATCTGATTGATGTGTGCTTCCGGAGACATGTTCGGTGTTATACTCACCCCAAGATCTTTCTCCTTGAGTGAGGTTTGCAGTCTTTGGCCACCTAGCCTATACTCTGTCTGTGGTCTTCTGTGCCCTTCCCCTATCTTCATGAATTTGCATTTGGCAGGATTAAATTCGAGAAGCCATTTGCTGGACCAGGTGTCCAGTCTGTCCAGGTCTCTTTGAAGTCCTGCCTGGTCCTCATCAGATTTAATTCTCCTCATTAACTTCACATCATCTGCAAACAGGGACACTTCTGAGTCTAACCCTTCCGTCATGTCGTTCACATATACCAAAAATAGCACTGGTCCTAGGACCGACCCCGTGGGACCCCGCCTCGTCACAGGTGCCCACTGTGATACATAATTACGTACCATGACTCGTTGTTGCCTCCCTGTCAGGTATTCTCTGATCCATTGCAGTGCCCTTCCTGTTATATGCGCCTGTGTGTGTGTGTGTGTGTGTGTGTGTGTGTGTGTGTGTGTGTGTGTGTGTGTGTGTGTGTGTGTGTGTGTGTGTGTGTGTGTGAGTATGAGTGTGTGTGTGAGTATGAGTGTGTGTGTGTGTGTATGAGTGTGTGTGTGTGTGTGTATGAGTGTGTGTGCGTGTGTGTGTATGAGTTTGTGTATGTGTGTGTGTGTGTGTGTGTGTGTGTGTGTGTGTGTGTGTGTGTGTGTGTGTGTGTGTGTGTGTGTGTGTGTGTGTGTGGTGTGAGTATGAGTGTGTGTGTGAGTATGAGTGTGTGTGTGTGTATGAGTGTGTGTGTGTGTGTATGAGTGTGTGTGCGTGTGTGTGTATGAGTTGTGTGTGTGTGTGTGTGTGTGTGTGTGTGTGTGTGTGTGTGTGTGTGTGTGTGTGTGTGTGTGTGTGTGTGTGTGTGTGTGTGTGTGTATGTGTGTGTGTGTTTTGTGTGTGTGTGTATGAATTTGTATGTGTGTGTGTGAGAGAGAGAGAGACTCAGCAATCAACATTTGCACCAATAACTCACTACAGTTGTGACCGGGTGTGGAAGTGTGAATTGCTCATTACTCAATAATTTGTTCATGATTGCAGCCATTTATAAACGTAAGTAACCATTCTTACAGTATTCATTACCTTTGTAACTTGTGAGTTCATTCCTTTGTAACTTGTGAGTCATTACCTTGTACCTAGTTCAGCCATCAAAACTTTGGAGCCCGGTCCTGGACCCATTGTGTACCTCTGTAATCTGTAAATACCTTTGTAACTTGTCATGATTGTGACTAGACCTACCTGGAGTTCATTACCTTTGTAAATTGTGAGTTCATTACCTTTGTAAATTGTGAATTTATTACCTCTGTAACTTGCTCAGCTATCAAAACTTTGAGGCCCAGTCCCTGGACCCATTATGTACCTCTGTAATCTTTTGACTACCGCCCACAGGATGGGTATGGGGTGCATAATAAACATATTAAACTAACTTTACCAGTGTTTTATAGGTGTTTTATCAGTTTTATGGGTGTTTAATAAGTGTTTGTTTTACTAGTGTTTTATCGGTGTTTATCAGTGTTTTATGGATGTTTTATCAGTTTTATGGGTTTTATCAGTTTTACTAGTGTTTTATGGGTCTTTTATCAGTTTTATGTTTGTTTAATCAGTGTTTGTTTTACCAGTGTTTTGTGGGTGTTTTATCAGTGCTTTATGGGTGTTTTATCAGTGTTTTATGAGGTTTTTATCAGTTTGTTTTCCTAGTGTTTTACCAGTGTTTTATCAGTGTTTTATTGGTGTTTTATCAGTTGTATGGGTGTTTTATCAGGGTTTCACTAGTGTTTTATGGGGTTCTTATCAGGGCTTGTTTTACTAGTGTTTTATAGGTGTTTTATCAGTGTTTTATGGGTTCTTTATCAGTGTTTGTTTTACTAGTGTTACTAGTGTTATACTAGTGTTTTACTAGTGTTTTATCAATGCTTGTTTTACCAATGCTTTATTGGTGTTTTATCAGTTTTATAGGTGTTTTATAAGTTTTACTAGTGTTTTACCAGTGTTTTATGGGTGTTTTATGTTTGTTTTACTAGTGTTTTATCAGTTTGTTTTATCAGTGTTTTATGGGTGTTTTATCAGTTTGTTTTACTAGTTTTACCAGTGTTTTATGGGTGTTTTATCAGTTTTTGGGTGTTTTATCAGTTTGTTTTACTAGTGTTTTACCAGTTTGTTTTACTAGTGTTTTACTAGTGCTTTACTAGTGTTTTATCAATGCTTGTTTTACTAGTGTTTTTACCAGTTTTAGGGGTGTTTTATCAATTTTATAGGTGTTTTATCAGTGTTTGTTTTACTAGTGTTTTATGGGTGTTTTATCAGTTTGTTTTACTAGTGTTTTATCAGTTTGTTTTACTAGTTTTATGAGTTTTATCAGTTTTATGGGTGTTTTATCAGTTTGTTTTACTAGTGTTTTACCAGTGTTTTATGGGTTTTATCAGTGTTTTTGGGTGTTTTATCAGTTTTACTAGTGTTTTACCAGTTTTTTACTAGTGTTTTACTAGTGTTTCACTAGTGTTTTTACTAGTGTTTTATCAATGCTTGTTTTACTAGTGTTTTGCCAGTGTTTTATGGGTGCTTTATCAGTTTTATAGGTGTTTTATCAGTTTGTTTTACTAGTGTTTTACCAGTGTTTTACTAGTGTTTTATCAGTGTTTTTTGGGCGTTTTATCAGTTTGTTTTACTAGTGTTTTATCAGTTTGTTTTATCAGTGTTTATGGGTGTTTTATCAGTGTTTGTTTTACTAGTGTTTTATGGGTGTTTTACCAGTGTTTTATGGGCGTTTTATCAGTTTGTTTTACTAGTGTTTTATGGATGTTTTATCAGTTTTTTATGGGTGTTTTATGAGTTTTTTATTTACTAGCGTTTTACCAGTGTTTTATTTGTGTTTTTTCAGTTTTATAGGTGTTTTATCAGTTTGCTTTACTGGTATTTTACTAGTGTTTTATTGGTGTTTTATCTGTTTTTTGGGTGTTTTATCAGTTTTAGGGGTGTTTTATCAGTTTTATGGGTGTTTTATCAGTGTTTTATGGGCGTTTTATCAGTGTTTGTTTTACTAGTGTTTTACCAGTGTTTTTCGGGTGTTATATCAGTGTTTGTTTTACTAGTGTTGTACTAGTGTTTTATGGGTGTTTTATCAATGTTTTATGGGTGTTTTATCAGTGTTTTATTGGTGTTTCATCAGTTTTACTAGTGTTTGTTTTAGTGTTTTACCAGTTTTATGGGTGTTTTATCAGTTTTATGGGTGTTTTACCAGTGTTTTATGGGTGTTTTATCAGTGTTTTATGGGTGTTTAATCAGTGTTTGTTTTACTAGTGTTTTACTAATATTTTATTAGTTTTACTAATGTTTTTATTAGTTTATATTAAAGGTCCCTGAGAGAGTCACTTGTTAATGTTTACAAGAAGCAGCAAGAGATTTACTGTTGCTGTTACTGTTGCTGTTACTGTTGAGGTTATGACCTTAACTACTGTTACACACTGTTGTGCAGCTGTCTGCTGCTTCACCTGACAGTAAACAGTTGTTGAACCGCTGTCAGCAGCAGTTATAAATGCTGTTGCTGTTAGTCATGTCACTGGTGGTCAGGAGAGCTGTTAGTGCTGTCAGTCATATCACTGGTGGTCAGGAGAGCTGTTAGTGCTGTCAGTCATGTCACTGCTGGTCAGGAGAGCTGTTAGTGCTGTCAGTCATGTTACTGGTGGCCAGGAGAGCTGTTAGTGCTGTCAGTCATGTCACTGCTGGTCAGGAGAGCTGTTAGTGCTGTCATTCATGTCACTGGTGGTCAGGAGAGCTGTTAGTCATGTCACTGGTGGTCAGGAGAGCTGTTAGTCATGTCACTGGTGGTCAGGAGAGCTGTTAGTGCTGTCAGTCATGTCACTGGTGGTCAGGAGAGCTGTTAGTGCTGTCAGTCATGTCACTGGTGGTCAGGAGAGCTGTTAGTGCTGTCAGTCATGTTACTGGTGGCCAGGAGAGCTGTTAGTGCTGTCAGTCATGTCACTGGTGGTCAGGAGAGCTGTTAGTGCTGTTAGTCATGTCACTGGTGGTCAGGAGAGCTGTTAGTCATGTCACTGGTGGTCAGGAGAGCTGTTAGTCATGTCACTGGTGGTCAGGAGAGCTGTTAGTGCTGTCATTCATGTCACTGGTGGTCAGGAGAGCTGTTAGTGCTGTTAGTCATGTCACTGGTGGTCAGGAGAGCTGTTAGTGCTGTCAATCATGTCACTGGTGGTCAGGAGAGCTGTTAGTGCTGTCAGTCATGTCACTGGTGGTCAGGAGAGCTGTTAGTGCTGTCAGTCATGTCACTGGCGGTCAGGAGAGCTGTTAGTGCTGTCTTCATGTCACTGGTGGTCAGGAGAGCTGTTAGTGCTGTTAGTCATGTCACTGGTGGTCAGGAGAGCTGTTAGTCATGTCACTGGTGGTCAGGAGAGCTGTTAGTGCTGTTAGTCATGTCACTGGTGGTCAGAAGAGCTGTTAGTGCTCTAATCACCTAATTGTGGTTGCAGGGGTCGAGACTCAGCTCCTGGCCCCACCTCTTCGCTGAGTGCCTAGGAAAGGTTGGAGGGAGGGGGTACCTGGAGAGTCCCGGAGGTCAACGCCCCCGCGGCCCGGTCTGTGACCAGGCCTCCTGGTGGATCAGAGCCTGATCAACCAGGCTGCTACTGTTGGCTGCACGCAAACCAACATACGAGCCACAGTCCGGCTGGTCAGGAACCGACTTTAGGTGCTTGTCCAGTGCCAGCTTGAAGACAGCCAGGGGCCTGTTGGTAATCCCCCTTATGTATGCTGGGAGGCAGTTGAACAGTCTCGGGCCCCTGACACTTATTGTATTTATTTTTTTATTTATTTATTACCAATTTGAGCACACATACAGAGGTACAAAAAAAATACAGATAAGAGCAGCATGCCAAAGCCACTTATACTATGCATAGCATTACGGGCTGGCTTAAAATTAACTTAAGATTAACTAAGCAATGATGAAATCAGTGATAAAACATTAATGTAAACAGATTACTATAAAGCACAAGTGAGTATTACAAAGACAGGTCATATGGTTGCATTCAGTCATATGAAGGATTCTGTTAGGTAGTGTATTTAAAAAATAATAAAGTTAGATTCGGTTTTAGGTTTAACATTTATGTGATATAATTGTGAGAAACATTTAAGATATACAATTTATAAGGTTCAGTTATTCAGTATTTATTTGGTTTTGGGTGAGCAAGTGATCTTTGAGTAGAGACTTGAATTTATAAACAGGTAGTGTTTCTTTTATATTTACAGGTAATGAATTCCAGATTTTAGGGCCTTTTATGCATTGAGTTTTTGCATAGTGTGAGATGGACACGAGGAACATCAAAGAGTGATCTGTGCCTTGTGTTATGGTCATGTGTTCTGTTGAGGTTGGCAAGGAGATGTTTGAGGGAGGGTTAATATCAGAGTTAAGTGTTCTATGTATGTAATAGGTGCAGTAATAAGTATGGATGTTTTGTATGGTGAGTAGGTTTAGTGTATTGAATATTGGTGGAGTGTGCTGCCTGTAGTGAGAATTTGTTATCATTCTAACTGCAGCCTTTTGTTGGGTAATTAGTGGTCTGAGATGGTTAATTGTTTGTTGAGCCCCATGCACAAATTCCATAGGTGAGATAGGGGTAAATAAGAGAGTGATATAGGGCCAGGAGGGCTGACTGTGGAACATAATACCGTATCTTCGATAGTATGCCTACAGTCTTGGAAATTTTCTTAAAAAATTTGTTGTATATGTGTATGAAATTTGAGTCTATTATCAAGGTGGATTCCTAAGAATTTTCCCTCTGTTAGCTTTGTGATAGGTGATCCGTTTATCATTATGTTAAGAGGGACATCTGTAGCTCTGTTACCAAACTGAATGAAGTAGGTTTTGTCAATGTTTAGTGTAAGTTTGTTAGCCCTCATCCAGGTAGATATTTTCTGTAATTCGGTATTTACAGTATTGGCTAGTGTGACTGGGCTCGGGTGAGAGAAGACGTATGTAGTGTCATCTGCAAATAGTGTGGGTTTGAGTAATTGCGAAGCATTTGGAAGGTCATTTATGTATAGGAGAAAGAGAAGAGGGCCAAGGACACTTCCCTGTGGGACACCAACTGTAATTGGTTGCGCAGAAGAGTTTGCCCCATTTGCGTACACATATTGGCTTCTGTTGCTGAGGTATGACTTGAGGTAGTTGAGGGAGTGCCCTCTTATACCATAGTGTGACAATTTTACGTGGAGCAAGTCATGGTCAACTGTTATCAAAAGCTTTACGTAAGTCAATGAAGATCCCCAGTGGGACTTCTTTTTTCTCTATTGCAGTGTATATATGTTCTAGCATGTGTATAATAGCATCATTAGTATTTTTATTAGGCCTGAATCCAAATTGGCAGGGGTTGAGTATGTTTTGGGAGATAAGGTAGGAGTAGATTCGTTTATGAATTAATTTTTCGAAGATTTTGAGAGAGGGTTGTAAGTTGGATATTGGCCTATAGTTATTCAACTCTGTTTGGTCTCCTCCTTTGTGGATCGGGGTGACCCTTGCTATTTTGAGTACTGTAGGGAAGGTGGAGGATTCAATGGATTTGTTAAAGAGTGTATTGTATGGTCTCTTAACGTGCTAGTGACACCCCTGCTTTTCATTGGGGGGATGTTGCATCGTCTGCCAAGTCTTTTGCTTTCGTAGTGAGTGATTTTCGTGTGCAAGTTCGGTACTAGTCCCTCTAGGATTTTCCAGGTGTATATAATCATTATCTCTCCCTCCGCATTCCATGGAGTACAGGTTCAGGAACCTCAAGCGCTCTCAGTAATTGAGGTGTTTTATCTCCGTTATGCTCGCCGTGAAGGTTCTCTGTACATTTTCTAGGTCAGCAATTTCACCTGCCTTGAAAGGTGCTGTTAGTGTGCAGCAATATTCCAGCCTAGATAGAACAAGTGACCTGAAGAGTGTCATCATGGGCTTGGCCTCCCTAGTTTTGAAGGTTCTCATTATCCATCTTGTCATTTTTCTAGCAGATGCGATTGATACAATGTTATGGTCCTTGAAGGTGAGATCCCCCGACATGATCACTCCCAGGTCTTTGACGTTGGTGTTTCGCTCTATTTTGTGGCCAGAATTTGTTTTGTACTCTGATGAAGATTTAATTTCCTCGTGTTTACCATATCTGAGTAATTGAAATTTCTCATCGTTGAACTTCATATTGTTTTCTGCAGCCCACTGAAAGATTCGGTTGATGTCCGCCTGGAGCCTTGCAGTGTCTGCAATGGAAGACACTGTCATGCAGATTCGGGTGTCATCTGCAAAGGAAGACACGGTGCTGTGGCTGACATCCTTGTCTATGTCGGATATGAGGATGAGGAACAAGATGGGAGCGAGTACTGTGCCTTGTGGAACAGAGCTTTTCACCGTAGCTGCCTCGGACTTTACTCTGTTGACGACTACTCTCTGTGTTCTGTTAGTGAGGAAATATAGATCCATCGACCGACTTTTTCCTGTTATTCCTTTAGCACGCATTTTGTGCGCTATTACGCCATGGTCACACTTGTTGAAGGCTTTTGCAAAGTCTGTATATATTACATCTGCATTCTTTTTATCTTCTAGTGCATTTAGGACCTTGTCGTAGTGATCCAATAGTTGAGGCAGACAGGAGCGACCTGTTTCTAAACCCATGTTGCCCTGGGTTGTGTAACTGATGGGTTTCTAGATGGGTGGTGATCTTGCTTCTTAGGACCTTTCAAAGATTTTTTATGATATGGGATGTTAGTGCTATCGGACTGTAGTTTTTTTGCTGTTGCTTTACTGCCCCCTTTGTGGAGTGGGGCTATGTCTGTTGTTTTTAGTAACTGTGGGACGACCCCCGTGTCCATGCTCCCTCTCCATAGGATGGAAAAGGCGCGCGATAGGGCTTCTTGCAGTTCTTGATGAACACGGAGTTCCATGAGTCTGGCCCTGGGGCAGAGTGCATGGGCATGTCATTTATCGCCTGTTCGAAGTCATTTGGCGTCAGGATAACATCGGATAGGCTTGTGTTAACCAAATTTTGTGGCTCTCTCATAAAAAATTCATTTTGATCTTCGACTCTCAGTCTGGTTAGCGGCTTGCTAAAAACCGAGTCATTTGGGACTTGAGTAGCTCACTCATTTCCTTGCTGTCATCTGTGTAGGGCCCATCTTGTTTAAGTAGGGGCCCAATACTGGACGTTGTTCTCGACTTTGATTTGGCATAGGAGAAGAAATACTTTGGGTTTCTTTCGATTTCATTTATGACTTTAGTTCTTCCCGCGATTCCTGACTCCTATAAGACTCCCTTAGGTTGAGTTCGATGCTTGCTATTTCTCTGACCAGTGTCTCCTACGCATTTCAGATATATTGACCTCTTTTAGCCACTCTGTATTCTTTTCCGTCGCCTGTAAAGGGAGCGCCTGTCTCTTTCTATTTTTACATCTACTCCTCCTTTTTCTTAGAGGAATAAGCCTTGTGCATACATCGACTGCCACCAAGTTAATCTGTTCTAGGCATAAGTTGGGGTCTGTGTTGCTTAGGTATATCTTCCCAGCTTATATCAGTTAGGACTTGGTTTACTTGGTCCCACTTTATGTTTTTGTTATTGAAGTTGAATTGGTGAATGCTCCTCGTGACTAGTCTCATTATGTCGGTCTGGGGCTCCACGCATACATGTCTGAACCTCAATTTGTTGTGATCTGAGTATATTGTTTTTGATATGGTGACATTTCTTATCAGATCATCATTGTTAGTGAAGATGTGGTCTAGTGTATTCTCCAGTCTAGTAGGCTCTATTATTTGCTGGTTTAATTGAATTTTGTGCAGAGATTTAAAAGCTCGTGTGAGTGCGAGTTTTCATCAGAGCTGCCTCCTGGTGTTATTACTGCAACAATATTATTTGCTATATTCCTCCATTTTAGGTGCCTTAAGTTGAAATCCCCCAGGAGCAAGATGTTGGGTGCAGGAGCTGGAAGATTTTCCAGACAGTGGTCAATTCTTAACAGCTGTTCCTGGAATTGCTGGGATGTTGCATCCGGAGGCTTGTAGACTACCACAATGACTAGGTTTTGGTTCTCGACCTTTACTGCTAAAACTTCCACTACATCATTTGAGGCATTTAGCAGTTCTGTGCAAACAAGTGACTCTGCAATGTACAGGCCAACCCCCCCCCCCCCCCTTTTGCCTGTTCACTCTGTCACATCTGTATAGGTTGTAACCTGGGATCCATATTTCATTGCCCAAGTGATCCTTTATGTGGGTCTCAGCGGAAGCCGCGAAACATTGCCTTTGCCTCTGCAAGCAGTCCACGGATGAAAGGTATTTTGTTGTTTTTTGCTGGCTTTAGACCCTGTATATTTGCAAAGAAGAATGTCATCGAACTGGTGGTATTGTTGGTACTGGGGGGGATTTTTTTTCCGGCATTAGTATCTGTATCTGTTGGTTTGGAGTGGAGGCCATCGACTGTGGTTCCACTTCAGGAATGACTGGATTTGGTGTACGATTTCTGCCATTTCCTGCCAGTTTTTTTTTTTCCTGGCACTAAAAAACCTCTCCCTCTTGAGTGGCTGTGGCTACCCAGGTTTTCCCATGGCCTGGATGTTTTGTATCTTTTTGTACCCTTTAGATGGTGTGCCATGGCAATTTAAGTTTTTAGCACAGTCTTTCCTGTACTGAAGAGGTACACATTTCAGGGTGAAAAGCTTACAGGAAGGGAGTTTGCATTTTCCTGTTGTCATATGGGCATGGCATTTTCTAGGGTGGTCATAGTTGCACGTCCCGTCTGTTTTTCCAGATTTCCCATGTCTGCAGATACCAAGTGCATAGTATGTGCACAGGCTTGGTTTCAGTTTGCCTTGGTTTCTGTGACTGTATTCCCTGTTGGTGCATGTTTCCTGTCTTATTCCTATCCTCCCTAGCACCAACAATGGAGCTCCCACCAGTTGTTTTTGGTAATATATCCCCACTATTGCTAGTGGAGTCCTCTTGTTTGCTATTTCCTGTGGTATTTCTAGTTTGCAATATTGGTTTTATCTTATCTTTGACTACACTTGTTTCCCCACTACAGCTCCTGTCCCCTATGAGGTCATTTTATTATTCCTTCCTGCATATAATTTCCCGACTACCTGGACAAAATCTCCAGCTTCACCATTACTGTCTCCCAGGACAGCACCTCCAGCTTCACCATTACTGTCTCCCCGGACAGCACCTCCAGCTTCACCATTACTGTCTCCCAGGACAGCACCTCCAGCTTCACCATTACTGTCTCCCAGGACAGAACCTCCAGCTTCATTACTGTCTCCCAGGACAGCACCTCCAGCTTCACCATTACTGTCTCCCCGGAGAGCACCTCCAGCTTCACCATTACTATCTCCCAGGACAGCACTATCAGCCCCACATTTACTGACTACCAGGACATCACCTCCAGCCTTACAGTTTCTGACTACATGGCCAGTATCAAGAGCAGTACCATTCAGCCCAGACGTTTTATGTTCCCATCTGTTGTAGAAAGCTTCCAGGTTGTCTATGAAAGCAGCTTTGATGTTATCCTCTTTTAATACCCTTGTGATTTTAGTCCACAGATTTTCCTCATTTGGGCATACCCAAAAACACTTCCCTGTTTTAATACTGCTTGTAGCTAGTTCTTGGATATCTGCACAAGGGGCATGACACCAATTTCCACAAAAATGACAATTTATCCATGTGGAAGCCCGTTTGTTTGATTGACTGCAGACTATACAGAGCTTCATAATGATTTGAGTGGTTGATTTACTGTAATTCTACTAGCAACCTCTTGAATTCTCTATTATAACTCCTTAATGAAGCTCTAGCTATTTGTATTTCTATTTCTAACTGTACTTGTATATTGGACAGCTTACCGTGTACGTTCCTGATTTATATTTATTGTTTGTGTTTGATAAGGGCGCCTACAACCCCATCCATTTACAGTCTGCTTTATTGTCCAACGAATCCATTTGAAACCAGTCAAGGGTTCGGACCATCAAGGGTTCAGACCAGTCGAGGGTTTAGACCAGTCGATCTGATCTGATCAGTGGGTCACTTATTTAAAACATACTAGTCCGTGATTTGGGCTAACACATGAAGGATCTACTTGAAATTATCTACCCGAATAATATGTGATTTGATTGATACAAAAGTATAACTTGCGTGTTGAAGAGCCGGTGATTTCTGGCAGCTCCTACAATGACGAACGGTCGAGCCTCAACACTTGTTTATCAATCGCTGTATCTAGCTTTTCTAGTTTTTTTTCGTCTCCACCACAATAAATGCTATATTATCACTATAGTTTGACTGGTGGAAATTTTGGAGGAAGGACGCTTTTTCTGTAGTAATAATTGCTTCTCGTTGTGTATATTGCGACCGCTGGTAACTACAGGTTATATGAGATTCATGGTATACGTCTGGTATTTCAAGAAAAAAGAAACTAATGAAAGTCACTCCACTCCACTAAGTACCATTATAATACTGGTTAGTTGCTACTACACACTGTATTCTGCTATTCACTGGTATCACTAGATTATATGAGTAGTACACTAGCAGGCAGGAGATTATTAAAACAGCTGACCACTGTGGTAAGTTTCTGGCGACTTCTGGCACCAGCCTCTATAGGCTTATCACTTCATTTACAAATTCACCTGTTTTCAAATGACACTTTAGCCTTTATCATCTATTATACTAGGGAGCCACTGTAGTATACACTATACACTATGTAATACACAATGTTATCAGGGAGACTTTCTTTCCTCTGACAAAGAAAAGTTCTATTATTATTATTTTGCACACGGAACACAGGCCTATGATTCCCCTCTGGCAGTAAACTCTGCTAGGTACTGCACACTAATTCTCCTTTTTTGACTCAGTATATAATGTTTTCCGCCCAAGATTGGATCCAGGCGTAGAGGGATGTATCGTATAGGATTGATGGCACAAATTAAAGTTCTAGCACGTAAGAGCGACCGTGAAAACACGAGAAAACCCGGAGCACAACGAGGCACGCTGACACACAACAGATGTATATTCCAGAATATGGCAGAAAGGTGGGCTGGTGCAAGTATGAGTAGTGGGGGGGGGGGGGTTGAAGAGGGTTGGAATAGATTTAAAAATGCAGTATTAGAATGTGGGGCAGAAGTTTGTGGTTATAGGAGGGTGGTGCAGGAGGAAAGTGGAGTGATTGGTGAATGATGAAGTAAAAGGTGTGATAAAAGAGAAAAGGTAGCTTATGAGAGGTTTTTACAAAGCAGAAGTGTTATACAAAGAGTAGTGTATATGGAGAGTAAAAGAAAGGTGAAGAGAGTGGTGAGAGAGTGCAAAAGGAGAGCAGATGAATAGAGTGGGAGAGGCACTGTGAAGAAATTTTGATGAAAATAAGAAAAAATTTTGGAAGAGTTAAAAAGTTAGAAAGCCTTGGGAATGAAGGTTTTGTATTTTAAAAACAGAGTGGGAGTTGTAGAGGGGGGAAATGGAGTATTGGGGTAATGGAAAGAATATTTTGGGGAAACTTTTAAATGTCGACAAAAAAAGGGAGGGGGTTAAAATTCATGCACTGGCCGGGGTTTAAATTTTTAGTTTTTGCCCCCGAAGTGGTATTTTTATTGTGCCCCCTTCCCCTGGGGACTAGGGCGAGAGTATGGAACCAAAAAGGCCCTAGGAACTAGGCCCCAAAGGGTTTAAAAAGGGAATAATATATTTTATTACATATCTATAGTTCACTTATTTTTACAAAGAAAATTTGGGAAATTGCTTTATACTGGTTTTTTTTTTTCATTAATAAGATATTTGACTGTCACATGGTTTTTATACTGTCTGTCTTTACCCTCAATAAGTGGAAAATTTAAAGCACATAGTTTCAAGAGATGACCTATCCTGCCATAATTTTAAATTTTAGTTTGATCATAATCTGTGGTCCCCAAACGCCAGAAGTCTTGTAACAAGCTAAGCCGGGCCCACTACAAATCAGTCATCTGTTCACATTGCAAGTTGCTCCATAAACATCTTTTTAGTTCTGTTACATAGTGGGTTATATTTTTCCTCAGGCTTTAACTGCTTTCCTATAAAATCATTTTTTTATTATTTCTCTCCTAAATTATTCCAAATGCAGCCGTTATCCCAAAAGTTATATTTCATTCTCCTTCTCGATACTTTCTTGGCAACATATAAAACTTTATCATGAAGGAGAATCCAATTGTATGGGTCCATGCAATTGTACATTAACCTTTCCCCTAATTTTTGAGTATTTTACCTGGCTTCCCCAATGAGCATGTTGTTGGAGTATTACATGAGTCAAGACCCTTCAATGATGAAAAAGAATCAGTAATATGATGAGTCAAGTCGTGTCTAGGTTGCTTTAGCGCCATTGGGATGCAAAAAATTTCAGTTTGAGTGTAGACGCCCATTGTTAATTCTTATGCCTAACTAAAAAATTTTTATCGTTTTAATAGGGAAGGGGCCCAACAAGAGCAGATGCAACCCCTGCCAAAAGATCCTGTTTAATCCTGCACTGGCGGGGAGGTATCCTTTTGAAAAAAAAAAAAAAAAAAAAAAAACAATGGTTATAAATGACCATAATTTTTAAAGGGGGGCCCGGTAACCCAGCGGAGGCCTCGGTAGTGACCAAAAGCTCCAAAGGCGGGTCATATCTACTAAGACCCGCGTCAGGAAACATTTGCCTGTTTCCTGACGAACCTTACCTAACCTAACCTAACCATCTTGTAGGAGTGAAGAAGAGCAGGATATGGTGGGGGGGGGGGGGGGGGTGGGGAGGCATTGCAAAAAAAAAAGGGGGGGTAAAGCAGTGGAACTGAGGGGGATTTACAGAAATGTTAAAAGCAGGGGGGATATAGTTTTGGGTGGGGGGTTTTTTGTTTAAAAAAATGTTGAAAGAGGGGAAGGTCCCTGGGGTTTGGCAGGAGCTGTAAATCCCCCTTTTAAAAGAGAAGGGGGGAAAAAAGAATTGTAAAAAAATAGCGAAGAATTTTACTGGTATCCCGGGAAAGTGTAGGGTAGGGTTATTTTGAAAGAGTTGGGTAAGACAAATGTGGATTGGGGATGGGCAAGGAGGTTTTGGAGGTGGGGGATGTGTGATCAAGTGTTTACATTGAAGAATACACCTCCCATCCACTTAAAAACCGAGTTCGGTTCCGAGAAACCTTGTAATTAAATGGTGTAAGTAAAACTTTACTACTGAATATCAAAAAAAACTTTTTGTAATGACTTTTTTTTTTATTGTTTTTTTTTGGGTTTTTCATTTTTTTCTTTTTTTTTTTTGTTTTATACGTATTTTAACGAAAGGGTTTAGGAAAAAACACTGTGTAAAACAAAAAATATTTTGTTTATTTCCCAGAAATTTGGCATAAAAAAAACACAGTGTAAGTCGAGTGGGTAATCGGGAGGTCGTAAATCGATGGTAGGTGTTATTGAACATTTTAGATAAAGGTAGGGAGTTTTTATTTCTTCAGGATTTGAAAAGGCATTTGATAGGGGAGCAATGTGGAGATTTTCAAGTATATGGAAAAGGGGTAAGTTACTAAATCTTAAAGAGTTTTTTTGAGGATAGTGAGACTCAGGGTTAGGGTGTGTAGAGAGAGGGAGACACTTCCCCGTAAGGGGGTCTTTTACAGGGTGTGTAATGTCACCTGGTTGTTTTTTTATTTTTAGATGGGGTTAAAAAAGTAAATGTAGGGGGTTAGGGGAGGGGTGGGGTTAAATTATGGGGAAACAAATACAAAATGGGGAATTGACACAGTTTTCTTTTTGCTGAGCACTGTGCTTAGGGAGGTTCTAAAGAAAAAATTTCAAAGGTTCATGGGTGAGTTTGGGTGTTGTAAGGGAAAAGTTGAAAGTGAACATAAAAAGAGTAAGGGGAGAGGGATCAAATGTTTAGATAAAGAAAAAATTGGTACATATTGGGGGAAAAGGAATGGAAGAAGTGAATGTTTTCAGTATTTGGGGGTTTATGTGTCGTGGATGGGGTTTAGAAGGATGAGCTTTAATCAAGAATTATAAGGAAAAAAAGGGGAGGGGCATTGAGGTTTTTAACAAAAAACTTTCTATGGAGGCAAAGAAGGGAAGATAAAATAAAATATTAAACCCCCAAAACTCTTTAGGGGGTGAAGTTGGGGTTTTAAATGTGCCGAGGAGGCGGTTGGGGCAGTGGGGAATGTCCTGTCTAAGGGCAATGTTTGGTGGAATTTGGCGAAAATTCGGATGTGGAAATTGGGAAGGTGTGGAGTTAATAAAAAAATTTGGGGAGGGGCCCGAAGGGGATTGTTGAGGGGCTTGGTCATTTAGAGAGAATAGATCAAAGTAGAATGACTGGAAGGGGTTTTAAAACTGTAGGGGGAAGGAAAGGCAGGGTAGGGGGCGTCCTCAAAAAGGTTGGGGGGAGGATAAGGGGTTTTGTGGGCGAGGGGCTTTTCTTCCCGCAAGGGTGTGAGCAGGTTAGATAAGGTGAATGGGGACGAATGGTTTTGGGACCCGACAGATGTTGGAGTGTGAGCGGGTAATATTTAGTGAAGGGGTTCAGGAAACCGGTTATTTTTTATAGCCGACTGGTCCTGGGGTGGAAAGAAAAGTGCCTGCCTTTAAAGGAGGGGTTTTGGATATTTGGGAGTTTGGAGGGGGTATTTATGTATCTTTATATGTATATGCTTCAAAACTGTTGTTTCTGAGCACCCCTGCAAAAAAAGTGGTTTTGAGTGAGTGATGTGAAAGTGTTTAAAAGTGATAAAAAATATTTCTTTTTGGGGTTCTTAATTTTTGGGTCACCCGCCTTGGTGGGAGACACCCACTTTTTGAAAAAAAATTTTATAATTTTAACACACAGCCGTACCACCGGGCAGGGTGGCCCCAAAAAGGAAAAACGAAATTTTCCTGTTACATTTTGTAATATATCAAGGAAAAAGGGTTACAAACCCCTTGTCCGGCATTTTATTGCCTTTACAACACCATGGGTTACGGAAGAATTCTGTTCCACTTCCACATGGGGATAAGAGGAAATAGACAAGAACAAGAATTAGAAAGAAAATAGAAAAAAAACCCAGAGGGGTATGTATATATATGCTTGTACATGTATGTGCAGTGTGACCTAAGTGTAAGTAAAAGTAGCAAGACGTACCTGAAATCTTGCATGTTTATGAAACAGAAAAAAGGACACCAGCAATCCTACCATCATGTAAAACAATTACAGGCTTTCGTTTTACACTCACTTGGCAGGACGGTAGTACCTCACTGGGCAGTTGCTGTCTACCAACCTACTACCTAGAATATATATATTTTCTTTCAACACACGGCCGTTTATCCCACTGAGGTGGGTTGGCCCAAAAAGAAAAACGAAAGTTTCTCCTTTTAAATTTAGTAATATATACAGGAGAAGGGGTTACTAGCCCCTTGCACCCGGCATTTTAGTCGCCTTTTACAACACACATAGCTTACGAGGAAGAATTCTGTTCCACTTCCCATGGAGATAAGAGGAAATAAACAAGAACAAGAACTAGAAAGAAAATAGAAGAAAACCCAGAGGGGTGTGTATATATATGCTTATACATGCATGTGCAGTGTGACCCAAGTGCAGGTAGAAATAGCAAGATGTACCTGAAATCTTGCATGTGTATGAGACAGAAAAAAAAACACCAGCAAT
Organism: Cherax quadricarinatus; assembly: GCF_026875155.1. NCBI lineage: Eukaryota > Metazoa > Arthropoda > Malacostraca > Decapoda > Parastacidae > Cherax > Cherax quadricarinatus. Next base: position 69,842 of record NW_026505564.1, read on the forward strand.
CCTACCATCATGTAAAACAATTACAGGCTTCCATTTTTACACTCACTTGGCAGGATGGTAGTACGTCCCTGGGCGGTTGCTGTCTACCAACCTACTACCTATAATATATCTTTCTTCGTTCAACATGCCGGCTGTATCCCACTGAGGCGGGATGGCCCAAAAGGAAACACAAAAGTTTCTCCTTTTACATTTAGTAATATATACAAGAGAAGGGGTTACTAGCCCCTTGCTCCCAGCATTTTAGTCGCCTCTTACAACACATGGCTTATGGAGGAAGAATTCTGTTCCACTTCTCCATGGGGATAAGAGGAAATAAACAAGAACAAGAAGTAGAAAGAAAATAGCAGAAAACCCAGAGGTGTGTGTGTGTATATATATGCTTGTACATGTATGTGGAGTGTGACATAAGTGTAAGTAGAAGTAGCAAGACATACCTGAAATCTTGCATGTTATGAGACAGAAAAAAGGACACCAGCAATCCTACCTCGTGTAAAACAATTACAGGCTTCCGTTTTACACTCACTTGGCAGGATGGTAGTACCTCCCTGGGCGGTTGCTGTCTACCAACCTACTACCTATAATATATATATTTCTTTGTTTCAACACACCAGCCATATCCACCGAGGCGGGTGGCCCAAAAGGAAAAACGAAAGTTTATCCTTTTCTTCTTCTTTCAACAAACCAGCGTATCCCAACGAGGCAGGGTGGCCCCAAAAAGAAAAACAAAAGTTTCTCTTTTCAAATTTAGAAATTTATTAACGGGAAAAGGGGGTTACTAGCCCCCTTGTCCTGGCTTTTAGTGCCTCTTACAACACGAAGGCTTAGGGAGGAAGAATTCTGCCCACTTCCCCAGGGAGGAAAAGGGGAAATAAACAAGAACAAAAACTAGAAAGAAAATAAAAAAAAACCCAGGGGGGGTATATATACTTAGCTTGTCATGTATTATATGTGCCCTAAGGAAAGTAGAATAGCAAGCGTTCTAAAACCCTTGCATGTTTATGAGAAAAAAAAATGGACACCAGAAATCCACCTCATGTAAAACAATTACAGGTTTTTCTTTTTTACCTCGCGGAGGACGGTTTCCCTCCCTGGGGGATTATTATTATTTTATTATTATATTTTTTAGTAGTACTACATGGTGGGGGGTCTTGATCTAGGGAAATTTGGATCTGTGTTCCAGTTCCAAAAATTAAGCCTGAAATCAAATAAAATAAATTATAATAATAATGTTATAAAAATTAAAAAATAGACGGCTTAAAAAGGGCCCACACAGAGGGCACGATACCACAACAGTGCGGGGCATTTAAAAAGGGCCCCCACTTGTCCAAATGACATATTTTTTTTTATGTATATATCTTTTTTTATGTTTTTTTATTTTTTTATGTCATTTTTAACAATTGTGATAGTAAAAACCCGAAATTTTATTTTAAAGCTAAAAATTTTTAAGTGTATTTTTCCCCCCCTCTGGAGCGGGAATTTCCCACTGGAAAGGTTTAAAAGGCTTTTCGTTAATTTAAATGAAGAAAATTGATCTATATGAACAAATCGGGAACAAAAAGGGGCAGGGAACGGTTTAAGTTCATAAGGATTTTTCCCCAATGCTTTTGAAAGTGCTCGTATAATGTTTAAAAATCTTTGGCAGTTTTTATAGTTTTATAACCATTTTTTTTTGACTTTTTTTTTTTTTTTGTGGTCTTTTTGAAACAAAGTTTTAAAATTTTAAAAATACAGGTACTCTAAAAAACAAAATACCTGTTTAAAGAAACCAGACTTATGACCCCTCTCCAACCCGTCATATTGTAAGCTTACCGGGAAATTTATTGTGGAAACGGGGGCTTCGGCATCAAGATCTCTTTCTCACGACCCCTTTGTCGTTGGTATTCACTAACATTTTTAGTCAAGTCGAAGCACTTAGTCCTCAGTAAGTCAAAATCCTATTAGTGAGTCAGCCCATCCCTGGCAACAACAACCCCCCCCCCCCTCTTTATAGATCTAAACTTACTGTAACCCCGCAACATCCCACCTTACTTTCTGGAATCTAATCTAAGGACCAAATTCCAATATAACCTTTGACCTAAAACGCTTTCTTGTGTTGTGGGGGGAAAAAAAATAACCCAACAAAACTCTCATGACATTCCCCGTGTCTGAAAAACCTTTACAAAAATTTATTTGTCAAAAGGCCTTAAAATTGGAAAAAAACCCCCCCCCGAAAAAACTAGAACTGCAGACACATTCATCACCTTCAAAACACCTTAGAAAACATCTTTTCTCCTTATAACCCTCAAATAACTCATGAAAACATGGTGGTTCACACCTTACATTCACTCCCCATTTGACTATAACACAGAAATAGAATCTTTAAACTTAAAAAAATGAAAATAACTAGTCATAAGTTTGCCTGTGATACTCCCGTTAGAAATATGTATTGTGCAAAAAAAAGCAATCACATACCTAAACTCACAAACGATAAATTTTGTCACTTAGCCTAATACCAACTTTTCCCTAACTTGTAAAAATTTTGACTTAAAATTAACTAAGTCTGCCAAATGTTAGCCCTGCTAGGTGTCCAGTGGGCCCCCCCTTAATTAGTATTTTTTAACATTAAACCCCACAGTATCCAAAATCTGTAAAAACCCCCATTTTAATCCTTTTAAAAAATAAAATTGAAACTCTTTGATTATTTTAATGTACAAGGTCTAAAGAAAGATTTAAAGGAAAAAAAAAGACATATTGAATGTTATCGATAATACTGAGTGAATAGGGGGGTTTGCTGCAGTTCCATAGCACCCCCGCACGAGCCGCCACTAAATTTTAAAGCTCGACATCTCTGGGTGGATATCTTTTCAGTAAAAATGTTACAAACCTCAACTTTTATTTCATTATGCACACAACACACATCTTTCCTTGGTCCAGGTTTAGTGCTTAGTTTGACAATATTATTACAGGTCCCGGTTTTCATAGCTGTTATGTTCCTGCCCTTCACTGATAAGTGATAGTTGTTGGCAGTGGAAAAGTTTTTTTTTCAATATCAAAAGTGTCTAAATGCCCGATAACATGTTTACACTATATATATTAAGTGTCAGTACAGCTGGGCATAACAAAAATCACAACAAAAGTAAAATAAATTTTAAAATACATAAAAATACTTAAAAACAGCACCAGAAAACTTTTCCTGACACAACTGTTGTGCAAAGAAGCAGAAAAGCCCCAAAACAAAAACAAAATTTGAAAACTGCTGAAAAAGTGAGAACAGTAAAGAGGGGGCAGAAAACACAGGGCTTTTCTATATTACTTTCCTTTATGTTTTGTAATAATAGTTCTTAACCCTGTAATATTTCCTTTTCCAAACCTAAGAGGCCTAGTCTGTGACCAAGCCCAGGGGGAGCCTGGAGGCCTGGTCTGTGACCGAGCCCAGGGGGAACCTAGGAGGCTTGGGCTGTGACTGACCCCAGGGGGAGCCTAGGGGCCTGGTCTGTGACCAAGCCCAGGGGGAGCCTAGGAGGCCTGGTCTGCGACCGAGCCCGGGGGGAAAAATAATCCCCACAACAACCATATAATTTCCAATTTTTTTTTTTATTCAATTTTAGTGAAAAAATTAATGAGGCTTCAAGCATTTTTGACATTGAAAATCATCACAGGACACAACTTTTAGATGTAATATTGATGGTAGAATTCCCGACTATGTTAGATAAATGGACACAAGTGCAACTAATGTGACTTTTCATTGTGGCAACATTTTGCTCTCCAGGAGCTTGTCAAACCCATTACAAACAATACATGGACACAGAGAATATATATAGGTATATTGTGAGGTGCAAAGCTAATATAATCATTGTAGGTGGTGGTAGTAGTTGTACTATTACTACCACAAATTACTACTGCTATTACCTAAAATTGATTGTATTATGCTTTGCACCTCACACTATACCTTATATACTCTCTGTGTCCTTGTTTGTAATGTATTAAAAAGTTCCTGCAGAGTGAATTGTTGCTACAATAAAATGTTGCATTAGTAGATATTAAACTAACTATTAGTTGCACTTGTGCCCTTATATCAAACAAAACCCTTTTAGATTCTGAAAATGCCGGGGATCCTTTGATTAATTGCAGTCACTCCAACTGGACAAAAAAGCTGGACATTATAACACATGGAAAACACCAAACATCTGATACTAAACCAAGACCTGTCCACTACATGATGTAGCTGTCACTTGACTTCATAGGTTACCTGATGCTGTCTCTTACCTCATGGTCAGGCCCTCACCTTTCTTGCCATTATGTGTTGTTCTAAAACCTGTGTTTGTTAGAGAGGATCATGTCCCAGAACACAAATATTTTCTAGATATTCATGTTTTGCTCGTGTCTTTTTCTCGACTACTTTCCTGCATCTATGAAGTTGTTTGCAAAGTGTTGGGCACTTGATACAAGGAATTGGACTTTTTCCTCTTTTGGGATCCTCTCGGGGAAAAGGTTCCTTGATGTTGGTGAGGGGCTCTTGATCTGGGAATTGGATCTGTGCTCCAGTTCCTGAATCAAGCATGATACCTTCAGTCCTCCACCCTACATGCGCTGTATAATCTTTTGGTTTAGCGCTCCCCCTTGTTGAATAATCCTCTCTTGGATTGAATTGGCCTGCCTCTCATTGACCCTTGGGGGTTTAGCTCTTAGTTATGATTATAATTGCCTCCATTTCCCAGGCACACTATGACCTCTGTGGGTTTTGTGCTTCACCCTCGGTAACAGAAAAGTAAAATTTAATGAAAATGGCACCAGGCTGCCATCTACTGTAGGGAGAATAAATCGGTTAATTTTTTGCACAATGATGGTACTAAAAATTGATAAAAATGACACTTTGATGCCATCTATTGTTGGAATTACATATTAAATTAGTTCATTTTTTGCATAATAGATGGTACTATAAGTTAAAGAAAATAGGAGACTATATTTTTAGTTCATTTTTTGCACACTAGATGGCACTGAAGATAAAAAAAAGGCACTATTGTTGGAATTATGAACTAAATCTTTAGTTCATTTTTTGTATAATAGATGGCACTAAGTTTAATGAAAATGGGAGGAAAAAACTAGGGGAAACTAATATTTTTAGTTCACTTTTTGCTGAACAGAGGCAAAAAAAATTGAAAATAGATGGATTAATTTGAGGAGACTAAAAATATTTTTAGTTCATAAATTTTCTCGCTAGATGGCCCTCCAAGTGCCCCTTTTCATTAGTAATTTTCAGTGCCATCTATTGTGCAAAAATGAACTAAAATTTAGTTAATAATTCTCACAATAGATGGTGTCCAAGTGCCATTCCCCTTATTAATTTCAGTGCCATCTATTGTGCAAAAATTGAACTAAAAATATTTAGTTTAGTCTCCCTAGTTTATCATCCCATTTTCTATTTTTTTTTTTTTTTGCCATCTATTGAGCAAAAAATTTAACTAAAAAAAAATTAGTTGTCTCTAGTTTATCTTCCCCTTTTCAATAACGTAGTGCCATCTATTAATCAAAAACTGAACTAGATTTAGTAAACAATTCCAACAATAGATGGCATCCAAATGCTATTTTCATTAGTAATTTTTAGTGCCATCTATTGTGCAAAAAATAACTAATTTAGTTTAAAAATCTCTCCAATAGATGGCAGCCTAAATGCCTTTTTTCATTAACTTTTAGTGCCATTAGCAAAACTAAGTGCTAAACCACCCGGGTCATACAGTACTGTCTCCCTGCGCTACATAGCACCCCAAAAGCAGTGTAGTGACTTAAGGACTCCAAGCACTATCATCTTCCTTATACCCAAAATGGCACCAAAGTGGGAATGTTACAGGTGCCATCTGTAGTACTATTATAATCAAGGGGAAGCGCTAAACCTGTAGGACTATACAGCGCCTGTGGGGGGATGTGGAAGGTATTCAGGTTAATTCAGGGAACTAGAGGTCAAAAACCCCAAATTTCCCCAGATCAAGAGCCCTCACGAGCTCAAGGAACCTTCCTTGAGGGAATCTGTAGTTGTAGACAGTAACTAACTTTATTAAGACAATAATCTTGTATCCGAATTTGTGATGGATCATATCTGGTATACCTAGAGAGTGTTCCGGGGGTCAACGCCCCCATGACCCGGTCTGTGACCAGGCCTCATGGTGGATCAAGCCTGATCAGCCAGGCTGCTACTGCTGGCCACACGCAATCCAACATACAAACCACAGCCCGGCTGCTAATGACTATTGAAATGAAGAAAGAGATAATTGCAAAGTACGAAAGTGGAGTGCGTGTGTCGGAGCTGGCCAGGTTGTATACAAAACCCCAATCAACCATCGCTACTATAGTGACCAGGAAAACGGCAATCAAGGAAGCTTTTGTTGCAAAAGGTGCAACTTTGTTTCGAAACAGAGACCGCAAATGTTAGAAGATGTTGAGAGACTGTTGTTGGTGTAGATAAATGAAAAAACAGATAGCAGGAGTAGCATCTCTCAAGCTATCATTTGTGAAAAGGCTAGGAAGTTGCATGAGGATTTAATTGAAAAAATGCCTGCAAATAGTGATGTGAATGATTTAAGGCCAGCAAAGGTAGGTTTGAAAGATTTTAAGAATCGTAGTGGCATACATAGTGTGATTAAGCATGGTGAGGCTGCCAGTTCAGACCAAAAAGCAGCTGAAAAATATGTGAAGGAATTCAAGGATTACATAGACAGTGAAGAATTGAAACCTGAACAAGTGGTTTAATTGTGACGAAACAGGCCTGTTTTGGAAGAAATTGCCAAGCAGGACCTACAATACTCAGGAGGAAAAGGCACTCCCAGGGGCATAAGCCTATGAAAGACAGGCTTACTCTTCTGATGTGTGCCAATGCTAGTGGTGATTGCAAAGTGAAGCCTTTATTGGTGTATCACTCATTAACTCCCAGAGCGTTCAGGCAAAAGAATGTCCTCAAGGCTAATTTGTGTGTGCTGTGGAGGGCAAACAGTAAGGCATGGGTTTACTAGGGACTTTCTTTTGGACTGGTTTTCACCATGCATTTGCCCCCAGTGTGAAAAATTACCTAACTGAAAAGAAATTAGACCTTAAGTGCCTCCTGGTATTAGAAAATGCCCCGGTCATCCTACAGACTTGGCAGAGCAACTTTCTGGGGACATGAGCCCTTTATTAAGGTCAAGTTTTTTGCCTCCTAATACACACCTGTCCTGCACCCAGGACCAGCAGGTCATTTCCAACTTCAAGAAACTGTACACAAAAGCTGTTTCATAAGTGCTTTTGAAGTGACCACAGACACTTGATTTCTCTAAAAGAGTTTTGGAAGGATCACTTTTCATCCTCAATTGTGTAAACCTTATAGGTAGGCTTGGGGGGAGTGACTAAGGACCTTGAACCTCTGCTTGGAAGAAACTGTGGCCAGAATGTGTAGATAAAGGGATTTTAAAGGGTTTTGAGGCAAAACCCTGGGAATCGTATGCTAGTTGAGGAAACCCCTTGTTGGGATTGGGGAAGTCCTTTGGGTTGGAGGTTAGTGGGGGGGATTGGAAAGAGTTGGTGAAGGAGGACAATGGCGAACTCCCACTGATGAGCTGCTAGATCATCTTCAACAGCAGAGGCCAGACCTGAGGAAACTGCTTCGGAGGAGGGGATAGAGAAATTGAGGAAGTTGCCTACTTCAAAAAGATTAAAGAAAATGTGTACAAGTGGACAAAGTGAAACCTTGATGGAATGACTCACCCTAACACGCTATTGCAAGCCATGCTGGTGACTATTACAATGACAATGTTGTGAAACACTTTAGAGAAGTCATTAAAGGAACGAGAGGTACAGGCCTCTATGGACAGATATGTTGTGCAAAGAAGTCCAGTGACTCTCAAGTGGTTTCCCAGTGGCATTAAAAGAAACAGGGAAGTAACCCCAGAAAAGGACTTGCTACCTCAAGTCCTAATGGAATGGGATTCCCCTTCTAAACAATAAGTTCGACCTCTCCCCTCCCCTCCCA
>NW_026505565.1:0-17452 GCF_026875155.1 Cherax quadricarinatus
CCCCTCATGTTCAGCCCCGGTGTGGAATTTATTTGGTCCCTAAAGTTCCAGAGGACAGATCCAGCATGGCCGTACGGGATGGCTGAGCTGGATGGCCCTTATACCCCACCCAAACAAATAGCATTCTCTCTCGTTGGCATGGATTGTTGGTAAGGTTATTTAATTTATAGATTTACTCTTCAGGGAAGGAGTAGGTAGTTTTACTGGTAGTACACTAATATTAGGATTATTGAGACAACTGTAGATATAATAATGTAGACCTAAGACCTTAACATAGGTAGTAATAGGCCGATAATGTAGGCAAACACTAGGATAAGTTAGCTAGGGAGAACTGGCAGCCCTAGCTTGAATGACGAGGCGCGGGTCACAAAGACAGAATAGCGTCCTTCTTAAGACAGACACCAACTGGACAAGACGTGCCGTGATCAGCAGACGGCGCCCCCACGTGTCTTCACATCTGAGACCTGGGGAAATCTGGTAGAGGCAACCTCAATGTACCGTAGATGACCTCCGTCAGTGCCCAACAGTAAGACAAGACCTCCACTTTTATCTCGTAGATTTCTGGCCAGTGTCTGGGGAGATTGTGATGTGAGTTGATCTGTGGGCCTGTGTTGCAGCTGGCAGAGCATGCCCAGTAAGTACCAGTGTCTCAGAGCAGTCTGGAAACTAGTGTCTGAGTCTGCAAGTTAAACTAGGGGAAACATACCCTCTTGGATATAGGATTTTGAGGTGCAGGCAGGACACTAATTAGGATTGAATATTGCAGGAATTTAAGGCACCCGTTGCACGTGGTTTCTGAGGGAAGTCCAAAGGGGCTAAGGCTAAGCTTAGGGAAGTGAAGATCAGGATATATGCTGCAACACCAAGTAAGTTAGTCCTTTATAACGTGCATGCAGGCGAGTTTTCCTTGCAACATCAATCATTTGTGAAAATCTGTCCTATAAGCCACTTGTGAGGCTGAGGTACCGACCTCAGAGCTCGGTGTCAACAGAGTTTGCCAGGGTAGGCGACTCACTTGGAGGCAGTCCACACAAATTTTCACACCCGGCATGGGTGGAAACTGAATATGTTTCCTTACACTGCTGTCCCTGTTTACCTAGCAGTAAGTAGGTACCCAGGTGTTAACTGTTGTGGGTGGCATCCTGGGGGACAAGATTGAAGGACCACAATAGAAATAGGAGTGACAAGACAGTCACTGATGAAGCACTGATTATACTAGGTTATCCTGGGTGGCTAACTTTAATGTTGGGTTAAAAATCCGAAAAAAAAAATCTTAAATTATTGTACTTCGAGTTATACGTAATTTGCATCAGTATCATCTAGCAACACTGAACCCCTCAAGGAAGGTTCCTTGATGTTGGTGAGGGGCTCTATTATTATTATTATAATCAAGGGGGAAGCGCTAAACCCGGAGGATTATACAGCGCCTAGGGGGGATGTGGAAGGCATTCAGGCTTAATTCGGGGAACTGGAGCACAGATCCAATTCCCTAAATCAAGAGCCCCTCACCAACATCAAGGAACCTTCCTTGAGGGGGAGGGGCTCTTGATTTAGGGAATTGGATCTGTGCTCCAGTTCCCCGAATTAAGCCCGAATGCCTTCCACATCCCCCCTAGGCGCTGTATAATCCTTCGGGTTTAGCGCTTCCCCTTGATTATAATAATAATAATGGCAACACTGAGAGTGTCCTGACTCCTGGTGTTCAGGTCTGGAGTCCACCAAAACTAAGTTGGGGAATTAATGTTCCCCTTTCTCTTGGCCTGGCTGGCGAAGCTTTCGCTTCACACGCTGAGTGTCCGGGTTTCGATTTCCCGGCGGGGTGGAAATATTCGACGCTTTTCATTACACCTGTTGTCCTGATCACCTAGCAACTAGGTACCTGGGTGTTAGTGGACTGGTGTGGGTCGCATCCTGGAGGACAAGATGAGGACCCCAGTGGAAACAAGTCCTCGATGACGTACTGCCTTTTTTTTTGGGTTATCCTGGATGGCTAACCCTCCGGGGTTAAAAATCCGAACAAAATCTGTTCTCATTCTCGACTAGATTTGGGGAATATTTTTCCCCCGAACTCCGGTTTGGAAGGGCTCAATAAAGCGTCATTTTTGGTGGCCCAGAATAACCGTAAAAACAAGCACTAGGACCTCCACCTCGCGCCTCCGGAGATTGTTCTCTCTCTCTCGTAGTTGTTAAGTGTGTGACTGGTTGTCATATGGGGTTAATAGGAGGTAAGGTCACCTGTTAATACTACACCTGGTGTGTAGCACGGGTTTTGCTGGGAAGCATGGCTACCCAACAAGGACACCAATGGAAATAAGTCACTTTTTGAATTTTTAGGGGTTATCCTAGGTAATTTACACGGTAGGACAATTGTACTTGTGCCTAAATATGCTGTATAGCCCTTGTGGTTGAGCGCTTCTTTTTTATTATAATAATGATGTGCCTAAATAAATTTACTAACCCCATCGACCACAGTGGAAGTATATTTAGGTACAAGTACACACCAGTACGGGTTTAGCACCTCCCCCTTGATTATAATCATAGATACAATTAGGTTAAGATAAGAGATAAAATTTTGTTGGGATTTTTAACCCTGGGGTAAGGTTAGCCACCCAGGATAACCCAAGAAAGTCAGTGTGTTATCCAGCACTGTCTTGTCTTATTTCCATTGTAATCCTTCAGTCTTGCCCCCCAGGATGCCACCCACACCAGTGGACTAAGACCCAGGTACGTACTTACTGCTAGATGAACAGAGAAACTGGTATTAAGAAACATGCCCATTGTTTCCACCTGTGCTGGGGATTGAACCATGGACACTTGGTGTATGAGGAGAGTGCGGTGCCCATCCCGTTAGGGGTTCTTGACTTTCTTGGGTTATCCTAGGTTACTATGCATGATAATTGCAATCTAAATTTGTATAACTACTTATGTGTACCTGTACCTGAAAAAACTTCCTGGGAGTGTCTGCATGGTTGCAATTCTTATGTAACAAATTGCCAGCAATAACCCCCAACAAGTCAATGATTTATTTTCATTGGGGTCCTTGTACCTCCATGGGGCTCCTTGGTGCTGGTGAGGGAGTCTAGAGGGGCCTTATTAAAAAAGGTAAAATACTGTATTGAATAATTAAAATTTACCACCCAATAACCCATGTCTAGTTTTAAGTAGTCTAAGCATTAGGAATGCCCCGGCATGTTAGTGGCTTCTTTGTACTTAACAACACTTTATAAAATGTAAATCACACATTGTAACCTTTGCAAAGAAATAAAATTTTGTTTTGGTTTGAAGTAGGATTTTGGTCAGTTTCCTTGGATCAAACTGGGTTGCCTTCCACTCACCCAGTGCTGAATGATCCCTTGTGGGTTTTAGGGCTCCCACAAGTTTGTAATACAAATACGTATACTAAATTTGCTGTGGAATTAGGTCAGTTTTAACATATAATCAGTGGGGAAGTGTTAAATACTGAAGGGTCATACAGCATCTGGGAATGGAAATCAGGTTTGATCCAAGGAAGAGGGGATAGGTCCTGGTCCTTGGATAACAAGACTTTCACTGGCTTTGAGGCACATATCAAACCTTTCAGAGGTTTTATTGTGATAATAATAATTAATATTTTCACTTCAAATCAACATACAAACAAATTTGAAAGCCCCATAGTATACACAGCATTTTGGGCTTAAGTGGGTAGTATTATACCTACCTTGTAAGTTTATTTAGGTACAGGTACATGTAAGTACAATTATCATACATAGTTTAGCATATGTGCAAATTACATAGGATAACCCCCCAAAAATTAGGTCTTTATGCTGAAGTGACTAAGTGGAAGCAGCTTTGGCCACAGTTGAAGGACCCAGATTTGATCCAGGGACAAGTAGAAGCTTTTGGTATGTTTCCTTACACTTGTCACCCCTGTTTACTTAGCAGAACAGTAAGTAGGTGCCTGGGTGTTAGCAGACTCTTGTGATTCCCATCGTAGGGAAGTGGCTTTCTTGGGGTTATCCAAGCTACTAATTTGAATGTCTTTTTTTTGACATTTTTCCCATACTGACATCTTCGGGAAAGGGACTTATAAAAACCCTCCTTACACCGGGACTGCATAGCGGGTCAGGCTCTTTGCTTTGAGAAAATTTTAAAACAGAAAATGTGGAGGTTTCCAACCTAGAGTAGGCAAACTTTTTATTGCTTAGGTATAGGTTTAATTTTAAGATAAGTAGTACGGGCACCACTTGAATGGTGTCCCTTAGGGGTTATAAATGCTTGGGGAATGAGAGGCTTTCAGGGATGGAGAAAAAGTCCATTTCCCGGCCAAAAACCTCTTACTTGCATAAAAGGTGCTCCTCTAAAATGGGGGGGGGGATGTTTCCAAAAATTCCTCTTTTAAATATAAAAAGCAGCAAGATGTTTTTTTGTTTTCAAAAAAAACCCCTTAAAAAATCTTGATAATGTAGAAATGTTTGATTTTTTGCTTCAAAAAAACCCCCTTAAAAAAACTTGTTTAATGTAGGGGGGGGGTTGGGTTTTGTTATCTTTAAATTTTGCATTGCTTACTAAAACCTTTTTTGGGGAGGGGGGGCAGTTTCAGGGGTTTTTTAATATCTGGGGATGACCCCATTGTTTTTGGTTTTCTCCATAGCATATGTTAGGAAAATTTCATGCGTTCCTTGCAAATACTGACTCTAAAAAGTCTGGCCCCTGGGGAAAAATGCATGGGCATACAGTTGGCTTCTTCAAAGCAAGGGGGGTTAGTTACATCAAAATTAGGGAGATGTATGCAGCATTTTATGTCTTTTTCCGTGAAGAACTGTTTTGGGGTATAAAAATTTTTGGCTGATTAGTGGCTCATTTAACAAAAAATAAATACTTTATTTAATTATTTCACTATTTTTTAAATTGGCCATTGGTTTTATTTTTCATCTTTTTTAATTTAAAAGGCCCAATACTAGATATTTTTGACCGGGATTTTGCTTTAAGGGAAGAAATTTTTGGATTTCTCTCATTTTTCCATTTATGACTAAAATTTTTTTCCCTGTTTCTAAAGGGATTCTGTGATGTTTTGGAAATAAAACATTTTCTATTTTTTTAGCCATGTTTTTTTTTTGGTTCTTCAAAGTGTCTGCTGCCTTTTTTTTTTTCTTACAAAAATTTTTTTTACAGGTAAGAGCTTTTACCCTACCTCAGCTCATTTAAACCCCACCCCCTATCTAAGGTACACTACCCCCCCCCGGGAAAGGTGACCTTAATCAGTTGGCAAAAACCCCCAGGTACATACCTTTTTTAAGGGTGGGCAAAACATGGACAGCGGGTTTGCAGTGAAACATCCCCAAATTTGGTTCCCATCAGGCCAGAAATCAAAACCCCGGACCTCAGTGGAGTTGAGTGCGCTGCCAACGGGGCCCAAACGGGACATTTTTGAGGAGCTTTTTTATCATTTTTTTTGCTGTTTATGCCTGGGGGTATGATGTTAATTTTTTTTTAGGTTGTGTCGAGTTTACTTTTCTTTGACACTTCTTTCCCAAACCAGGTTTCAAAAATTAGTGAATATAAGGACTAAAGTACGGGTTTGCCATCCGACTTATGAAAAAAGTTGGGTTTCTAAAGAAACCGTTCGCAAGTCAAAAAGGGGACAAAAGTCGATTTTTAAACTACGGGAAATATAAAATTAAACATTTTTGTAAAAACTTTTTTTTTATTTTTTTTATTTTGGTATTTCTGTTTACTTTATTTTTTATTTTGCTAGGCGTATTTTATATTAAAGGTTTTTAGGATAAACACTGTGTAAAACAAAATAGTTTTTAAATTTCCCCAAAAATTTTGGGATTTCCTGGTCAAAATGTTTTTTCATCGTCAAAACCCCCCCCAAATCATAAGTAAAAGGGTTGTTTTGATAAAGACCTGCCTCGATAAACCAAAACCCTTTCAACAGTGTTCCTCCATTCTTATGTTCTTTTTGACTTTTCCTTTAGGTCCGGCTCACATCCCCCTTCTCCGCATATTTTTTAATAATTCTTTTTTCATCTGTTTTTTAAAAAGGGGATCAAGGCCCGGGAAACCGAAACGTTTTTTTAATTTAAATACGTTTTTGGGGTTTTTTTTACATGTTTTCAAAACCCAAATTGTCGGAAATTTTTTACCAAGGTTTAAAAACCATTCCTTTCTAAAAAATGCTCACGAATGCTTGCGGGAAGCCCAAGCCCCTTTGCCCACAAATTTTCCCTCAAACCCCCCCCTCCATTTTTTCCCTTCCCCTACAAAATTTAAAATTGTTCTCCAAATCATTTTATTTTGGTTCCAGTCTCAAAATGACTTAAACCAATCTAAACAGCCCCTTTTCTCGGGCCCTCTGACTAAACTTTTTTTAGAAACCCCCCCCAAAACCCTCCTCCAAATTTTCCACACTTAAATTTTCCCCTGAAAATAATTTTACACCCCACTTTACTTTTAGACAGGACCCCCCTCTCCCTCCAGCTGCCCCCTTTACGCAGCTTTAAACCAGCCCATTTTTCACACCCGTAAAAAGTTTTGGGGTACCACTATACTCTTGAAATTTCCCCTTTTCTTTGCCCCCAGGATAATATTTTTCATCTCCACAGATCCCCAATGCAAAAACCCCCTTTTTTTCCTTCATAGCTTTAGTTGGGCCTCTTTCCCTTATAAAAAAAATCTGCTGACAAGCCCCAACTCCCAAATAAAAGTGGCCCCCCGGTTTAAACGATTTTTTTTCACCCCGGAAGTTTGTTCAGGTGCCAGTACTGACCGAATTTGTTCCCATAGGGGAATATTGTAAAGTAATTAGCCCTTTTCAGACCCCCAAACATACACGTAAAAAAGCACTTCATAAATACCCCTTACAAAATTGGGGCCCGCTTTTCGGGGGTGACCCGTTATGGGGGGGTTCCACTGTATCTAAAAAAACATTTTTCTTCCATACTCCCTCCCCCCAATGTGATTTCCCCATTTTTTTCTTTATCAAAAATTGTTTGATACCCTCCACCTTACTCAAAATCTATGTTCACTCTCAATTTTCCAAACCTTTACACACCCCCAAAAACTTGTCCACTAGCCTTTGTAACTTTTTTTTTTGAAACCCCCCCAAAAGGGCACAGTATAATCAGCAAAAATAACGTGCAATCCCCAATTTTGTTTTTGGGTTTCCCCTATAATTTAATCCCCCCCCCCTTCCCCCCAACCCCCCTTAGATTTATTTTTTTAAAAACCCCCCATCTAAAAAATATGTTAAAAAACCCCCAGGGTGACTTTACACATCCCTGCCCTAAGACCTATTTTTTTGTAGATAAGGGTTGGGAGAACCAAATTTGAAAAAATTGGACACATATGAAAACATTGGGGTATTTTTTCCCCTTTGAGGGCGACGGGGGCCCCTCTCCAAAACCCTCGTTCTCAGGGTGGGCCCAAATTTAAAAAAAAAAAAAAAATTTTTTTTTTCTTTTTGAAAAAATAGAAATTTTTTTCAAAAAACATTAAAGGCTAAACAAAAATTTTTTAGCGTAAATTTACTTACCGAGATATGGAGGTGAAAATTTCCCAAAATTTTGAACAACATATGGAAATCGCCGCTGCTGTCCCCCGGGTATTTTTTCTATTTATTTTTTTTAATGTACTATTTTAAATTTTTTTTTTTTCAATTTTTTTTTTTTCTGAGTAATTTTTATGGCCTCTGAGGCCAAAAAAATGATCATTTATTTTGTAAGTTATTTCTGTTTTCAATAACCAAAAAGGGGGCGTAAACCTTTTGTCATTTTTTTTTGTTTACAAAAAATATTTACACAACAAAACAATAGAAATGTTTTTTTATTCCTATTTTTCTTATTTTTAACACTATACAGTCCAGGACATGTTTCTAGAATTTCTGCAGCCTGTGGAACTTTTTTAAAAAACAGGGTTGTCATGCACAGTGGAGTTTTGCACTCCTAAACACATAAAACGAGTGTCCTGCGTTGTGTGGGGGTTTTTTTTGTATGTGAACAGACAAAAACCCCTTCTTTTTTTGAGCCTTTTTCTTCAAAGCAGTGCAGGCATTTTTTTACCGGGAAAGTGATCCCCAAATTGCTTAAAGACGAGCAGGTAGTTTTTTGTTATTTTTGGTGGGGCGGTCAATTGCAGGTCATTTCCTTGGTACTTGAATACTATTTGCTGTGACGGGAAAAAACAGTTTTCCCGTACGGGGGGTTTGTTTCTGGTGCTCAATCTTATACATATTTAACATTGAGCAGGGAAATGCCCCAGAAAAATGGAAAAACTTTTTGATGTACCACTTAAAAGTTTTTCAAAACACAATCAGAAAACCCCAAATTTCGCATGTCACTTTTTGTCCACTGAATGAAATTTTTAAAGGGTGTAATCAATCACAGCGCGGGTTTTTAGAATGGGTTCTTTTCCTCTCTATGCGCCTGCCACTGCCCTGCCATTTCATTAGGGGGAATTGATGACAACTTGTAAACATTCGTTTGTAAAGGCCACCGAAATGCCATGATGTCATTGGCGGGAAAAAACGCCGGGCACCTCACCTCGCGAGTGCCAGCATAAAACCTGGGCATATGTTTTCGTTGAAAACCCCCACTGGGGCCACACACATCTGTCTTTTCCACTCCCCAAAAAAATCACGAGTGGGGGGTTTGGGGTACCGTTTCAAAATATAATATATGCCCCTTCCCAAAGGGTTTGGGTTCTTTAATTTTTTCAAAACCACACCCACCTGAGATCCCCAAAAAACTTCCTGGTATTTTGCAATGTATAAAACCAGTGTACACAATAATACCCAATCCCAAGACCACTTTTAACAATCAAAAAAGCACAAAAACCCAATTTTTATCCCAAAGGGCTTTTCCCCTTTCTTGCTTGGTTTGTACGCTTAAAAGAGAGTTTTTCCCTTTGAACAAAACAAAGACTCGTCAATTACAACCCCTTTAAAGGGATAAAAATAAAGTACAAATTTTTCTGTTTCAGATACACAAACACTTTCCTAATCTTATAAAAACTGTAGTTTTTGTCAGCCTGGTTTTATCTGAGAAGTGAAGCATAGGGTAACATTGCACAAATCGATTCCGGGCCCATTATATCACTGAAACCTGGTTTTGGGTTTCGGGGGGGTCTGTTGCGTATAAATTTCACTTTGTGCTTATACACATGTGGCATAAGAAATTTTTGGGTGGCAAAGAAAAGATACATTCAGCCACGGGTTGCCTCCCTTCCTTTGGTCTAGAGGGTAAATTTTGGGTTTGAAATATTGGGGTTTGCCATGGTGTCCTAAGTAATGTGTTGCTTTCCAGACAATCCCTTTTTCATGGGGTTGGGTTCGTCAAAGAATAATCGAAACATTCCATTTCCCAGTGGCATTGTTCCCAAGTGCACAAGATGCCTATTCCATTTTGGCTGCCATCAAAAGGGTTTGGGTTTTTTGGAACAAAATTGACAGCTTCCTCCCAATCCCGGTGCGGCCCTGCTGGGGGGGTACGGGGACAATGACGGGTGGTTGTGGTTGTGAGGGTTGGGGTTTTGTGGAGGTTGGGGTTTGTGGAGGCTGGTGTGGGGGGGGAAATTGGGGGATGGTGGCCTTTGTTCTAGATCAGTGGGCAGCGGGTGGCTGGCAGCGTGGGTGGCAGAAATGGCCCCGGGCTGGTGCCTCACCCCCCGGAAAACCAAATACCCACCCCCAAACATTTTCCACCCCAATTGCAACAGTTTTTTCGTCATTTTACTGTTTTTCCTTTGTCCCACCACGGGGTACCCCGAGATACACCCCTTTCCCCTTTGGTATAAATTTTGGAAACACTTCCGGGAGCGATAAAAGGTCGTATAACTGACGTTCATGGGGAATATTGCACTTCACTAACACAAACTGGAAAAGTTTGAAGGCTTTGTAGTTCATATTCACTATCACTATCATCACCCATGTCTCTTGATTTCTGGGTTTTGGGAAAAATTTGAAGTTTACTTTTTGGGGTTTCTGGAACAACAACGGGGAACACGGGGGGCCCCGCCCCAGAGGTGGAGGCTAGGGTCGTCTGGGTTTTCTTTCCCCATTACCGATATTAGGGGTCATTGGGTTTCGGTCAAAACCTCACAAAACCACGAAACTAAATCTTCAAAATGGCACTTCCCCACTATTGAATTGTCACTGGGGAACCAAAAATGTCCCAAAATTTGCCGGGGGGAGTGAGGAGCTTCTTAAACCGGGGGGCATGGTGGACATTGTTTACTAAGAGGGATTCCCACAATGCCACCACTGGGGCCCCGATTTTTTTTCTTTCCGCGCCACTGACCACGAGACCCCATTTTCTACCCTAGGCCCACAACCTTTTTTGCGCAGATTTGAGGCCGCTAGAATTTATGCGTACTAGTAGTCAAAAACCCCTACGCGTAAGAAAGTTTCTAGTACGACGAAAAACCCCCAAAGGGGTTTAAAGGAAAATGTTTTGCTACACAGTGGTTCATCAAAATCCATACAAAGGAGAATCTTGAAGAACAGGGGGAGTTTTAGGTAAAACAGTCCCCAGCCCCGGGGGTCGATGTAATCAGCCATCAATCTTTAAAAGAATACAGCTATGTGTGAAGACGTGGCCCTTTTATACTGGGAGGGGAGATGGGAGATGCAGGGCCTAGGGGTAACACATTTTCCAGTGTGGGAAATAGGGCTTGCCCAAGGGTTAGGGAGGGGAAAATTCCCAAGTTTTTAAGTCCCAACGTTAAAAGTGTCAAAACAGGATTGTAGATGAATGGTTCAGAGAAAATGACAAGTTTACAAATTAGACCCCTGTGCAAAACCTTGCGTATCTTTAATGGAGGGAAAAGTTTTCCCCCACCCAAGTTTTTGCACATGTCTTTAATTTTTCCCAAATTTTTTCCCGGGTTTTTGAATCATTCATAACAGGGTCCCCGTCTGACACCCCAACTTGTTTTTGGGGTCTTTAAAACTTGGGAATTCTTCAGGGGCCCAAAACCCCTTGGGGAAAAATTTCTTCCACATTGGGCAAATTTTTGTTACCACCTACGGGGTGCTGCACCTCATCATCTGCCACAATATATAAGCCCCTTCTTTACACATGTGTGTATTCTTTTCAAGGGTTGATGGGGGCTTTATTACATCACTCAAGGCTGAGGGACTGATTTCCTCAACTCCTCCAGTTCTTCACGAAACTCCTTTTGTAAAGGAACCCGATGGAAAACCACTTTTTGGGTGCAAAAATTTCCCCTTTAAAAATAAACCCCAAATGTTTCCCTGGGCTTTAAATTTAAAAAGACCTTCTTTTTTCCGGGAAGAAATTTTCCCTCTCTCCTAAAACCCCTAAACCCGGCCTCAATACCTCCCTAAAAATTCTTTTCGCATTTAGTAACCCTTTCATGTAAACCTTTCCATATAATTTTCAACCTGCCCAAAATTGCTTCCCATCCATTTTTCATATGGGCCCTTTTTTAAAACCATAAAAAGCCCAAAAAATAAAAAAAAAACAAAAAATTTTTGAAAGGAAAATTTTAAACCTGGAATTCAAATTTAAAAGTGCAGTTCAGATGTTTGGAAATGCTTTATGTTAAAAACCCCCAAATTTTTTTTGACCCAAAGAAAAATTTACTTTTTTTTTACCTTCAAAACTTATTTTTTTATTTCAAAATGCCCCCCTAAATTTGAACTCTGCCAAAAAATTTTTTTTTTTTTTTAAATTTAAACTCAGAAATTTGGGAAATTTTTTTTACTTTGGTAAAAAAATTTTGAAATTTTTTATTTTAAAAAAATTTCCGTATTTTTAATAATTTAAACCCCCATCCCCCCCAAAAATAGGGGTTTTTAAATAAAATGTTGAATTAGGCACTTTAAAAAAAAAAATTGCAATTTACCTGGGTTTTGTTTTTTTAAATTTTTTTTGTTTTTGCTCTTTCAGAGGACAAACCCTTTTTTGGAAAATGTATAATCAAATTTTACTGTAATTTTTCAGGTTGGGCCCTGATGAAAAGGCAGTTTTTTAAACAGCGGTATCGGACTTTGTCTGGGCCCCCTTGCCTTGTGGGGAAATTTGAATGTTACATTTAGGATCCCACTCCGGAAAATCAATTTTTGGGAAAAGGTGGTTAAAGCTTTTGACAATGGATCTGTTCCCCGGTGTGGTGAGATTTGGTGCATGTGAGTATAGTTGGGGCATTTGAATTTTTTTAAAAGTATTTTTGGGGTTGCTGTAAGGGGAAAAACTAATTTTTTTTTAAAAAAGCCCCATTAAAATAAAGTGGTTTACTCAGTAGTATTAGGCTCCTGTCTAAAAAATCATTGTTCCCTTTTTTGGGAGTAGATATGATTTTCTGGGGCCCCCCCTGTTGCAGTCTCTTTTAAATTATGAGGGAAATTTTAGTTCGAAAAAAAAAAAAGATGTTTTTCATTTCACATTTCTCACACACCCTAAGCTCTCAAGGAAAAAAAGCCCAATTTAAAACCCTCAAATTTTCTTTGCATATGGGGAAAAGAAAAAAAATAAGATTGTTTTTTAGTGGTTTATGGTAAAATCTTAAGTTTTTTGTTATTAAATCTACTGTAAATTTTAAAAAAACTAGGAAATCAAAAAAAAGGGAATGAGCTGTGTTTGGAAGAGTCGGGGAGTTAAAAAAATTTTTCCCCAGGTTTTTTAAAAATTTAATTTTCTTGGTTTTGGGGAAAGAGGATGTTGTTCACTGTGTTGCTGGAAGTGTCAGACAAATATTTCACAGGGGAAATTTATGGAAGGTTTGCAAATACTATACACTTTTTTGGGGGGCCCCCCGTTGGGCCCTGGCAAAAAATTTTTTTATTTAAAGATAATGTTAAATTGATCTTTGGTAGTAGGTTTTTAGACAGCAAACCCCCCAGGGGTATTTTCCGTCCTGCCAAATGAGTGTGAAACAAAAACCCGTAAATTTTTTAAATGATGGTAGGATTGTGGGCCATTTTTCTGTCCGTGCACAGCAAGGTTTCAGGGGACGTCTTTACTTCTTCTTACCCCTTAGGTCACACTTTCACATAATGTTTCAAGCATTTAAAAAACATACCCTTCTGGGTTTTCTTTCAAATTTTTTTTCTAAATTCTTGTTCCTTTTTTTTTTCCCTTTTCTCCATGGGTAAGTGGAACAGAATTTTCCCCTGTAAGCCATGCCCGGGCGAAAAACAACTAAAATGCCGGGGGCAAGGGGCTTTGTAACCCCTTTTTCCCCAAAAAAATTACTAAATTTAAAAAAAGAAACTTTCGTTTTTTTTTTTTGGGCCACCCCCGCTTTGGGGGGATCTGCCAGTTTGTTGAAAAAAAAAAAAAAAAAATTTAAAGAGAAAAAGAAAAAACCCCCAGTTTAACCCTTAAAAGGTCCCGACAATTTACGTTCAAATCCATAGTGCTCCAAAAAAGAATTCCACTTTTTTTTTTAAAAATTTTTTTTGAACAAAACAAAAAAAAAAAACGTTGGGAAAAGTTTTTTTACACAAATTTTAAATGAAAAAAAAAAAAGGTATCAACTTTTTTTTTCTTTCTTTTTAAAAAGTTGAAAAAATGTTTTATCGTTTTGGGGCCCTTTTAAAGGGGTTTAAAAATTTTGGAAATTTCGGGGGCAAAACCCGGGGTTATTTAATTTAAAAAACGGGGACAAGTCGACTTAAAAAAATGACATCTCTTTATGATCACAGCAAAAGAATTTTGTCACTTCACTAATGCACCAATTTTTTGGTCACCTTCTCCCTTTTGTTTTGTCAGTTAAATTAAAAGGGGTTTTCTGTACAGTTTTAAATTTAAATTTGGGGAAGGTTTTTGGGGAGGGTTTTTAAAAATAAGGGAAGACCCCTAGTGGCCTTTAAATTTTTTTTTTTTTTTTTTTTTTTTTTTGGGGGGGGGAAAGGGGGGGGTAAATCGTGGGGTAGTCGTAGGGATTAAATTTCATAGGATGTGTTGCTTTAGTTTGGCAAAGTTTCATGCTTGGGGTTGATGTTTCTAACCCTGTTAAGAGGTAATGCTGAAAAGGTTTATTTTTTTTGATGGTGCCAGTAAATTTTAACAAAGTGCTTGGATAGGTACCTGCTAAACTTGTGGAGCACGCCCAAAACTAATGTTGTGGGTTTGTTTCATAGGAAAAGTTTTACCTTCATTTGGGTTTTTGATTGTTCTACAATTTTTTTTTGGTCTAGGGGCAGGGAAAAAGGTAGAACAGAAAACTTTCTCTGTTTGGGCCATTTTGTATGTTTTTTACAACTTGGTTTGGTGATTCAAAGAAATCTTTAAAGACAGCATTGGGAAAAAACTTGTCAAAACAGGGTTTAATACTATTATTTAAACCCGATGGTCATTTAAGGATGCATTTTCCCTTTTATTTTAGACTGGGTTGCCATGGGTTCAAATTTTCTGTTCGGTGAATCCCGTGTTTTTTTGACCCTTTTTCATGTGTGTTGTGCTGTCTAAAAAGTTTTTTTTGATTGTTTGTATGTAGTTTTTGCTCAAGATTACTTCCCCCTTCCTTTTTTTGCATTGTGATCTTGATGCGTGTCCTCAGTGAGTATCTCAAACTCAGAAAGTAGCCAAAAACACATATCCAAAACCCGCTGGTCTCATCACAATGCTCACCTTTAGCATTCTGGTGAAAATTTTTTGAGTTAGAAATTTGGGGCGTAAAACCATTAACTCGCCAGTTTTCAACTTTACATCACTCTTTACAAACATCCCCCCAGACCCCGGCCAAGATTTTCTCCAAAGAAAATTTAAGCCCCGGGTGTGGACGCCATGACAAACTTTTATAAAACCTGCCCAGACTTTAAAATTTTTAACTTAAAAATTTCCCCTGTTTTTACAAAAAGTTTCAGGGAGAATTTGGGATAGGAATGGGGTCCCCCGTATGTTCCTTTCTTGTAACTTTTGTAAATTCTTTTGGAGAGTTTTCTTTCTTTTTTTTTCCTATCATCGTCACTTGGCTAACTATGTGGAAAGATGTCCCCCCTTGTTAAAGGCCAGAGGATCCAGCTTTGTAAAACCCCAGGAAAATTTTCTTTTAACTCTTTGAACATTCCCCTAAAGTTCACTATTGAAGAAGAGAGAAACCCCACTTCCCCTTTTTTTAACACTGCTTATTTAAAAAAAAGTTCAGCAACTAAATTTTGGTTTTTCTGTAACCAATTGAAAAAAATTTTAAATTTGCTTTTTCCACCAAATGTTAAAAAAAATGAATGGTCTTTAAAAATTTGTTTTTGGGGAGTTTGTGGTTTGTGCAGCCCCAAATTTTTTTAAAAGGACTGTGACACCACCTTTCAAAAGCTGAAGTTTTTTTTTCTTTGTTTGTTTCCAAAAAAAGGGAAATCTTGGATGAAAATATGATATTTCAGGCCAAGAAAAATTGTCTACCCCCCAAGGGAAAACTTTGAACCTTTTTTTTTTGATAGGGCCCCTTTTTTTTCTAATGGGAAAAAACCCTAGAAACTACTCATCTAGGCTTGAAGGGGAAATATTCATCAAAAACCATTTGCAACATTATCAGACCCGGGTAAAAAAACCAAACAGTAGCAGTGCCCCGGTGCATATACCATTCCATTTGCACTGTTTAAAAAAAGACAGGAGAAAAGGGGGGGAGAAAATTAGACACCCCGAAAATTTAGAAACCCATAAGTTTTTAAACCCAAAAAGCAAACATGAAAAACTTTTTTGGGGTGGAAAATTGCCAAGTTTGAAAAGAGCCCAAAATGAAAAAAATGGTGTTATAAAACCCCTTTGGGATTCAATAAATTTTCATGGGAAAAAAACTTGGGTAATAAAAATTTCTTCCAAAAACCCAATTAATTTGGGCCAAAAAGGCCATTGCAGTCCCACACCCCCCCAAATATCACTTTGATATATAATTTTTTTCAACCCATTTTAAAAAAGTATAAATAAACCGGGATATTTATGTTTTTTAAAAAACCGGCTGTATCCCGCGAGGCAGTGTGACCTAAAAAGAAAACCAGAAGTTTTCTTTTTAAAGTTTTGTAATGCAAGTATATATGTACATGTAAAAAAAAAAAAAAACATTCCTCTGATGAATATTTAACTCGGGTCAACCCCAAATGAAATGTAAATCATAATGACATGCTTGGTCTGCTGACTGTCTTCATAATCATACTTCTCGGCATTACTCCTTATGTCCTGTATAAATATTTATACTTTATTCAGCTTATAGAATATATAAACTTTTTAACAGCAATGTTTTATAATATAAACTCGATTATACATTGTCCAGTAATTTTAAGCTATTGTATGGCTGCCCAAAATACTCAGAATATCATGTTGTCTATTCCTACACCAAATGTATTACTGTCTCATAAACATGCTGGATACAGGGATATCTTGATACTTCTACTTACACTTAGGTCTCGCTACACAGGCATGCACATGCATATATATATATATATACATGTATACATCTAGGTTTTTCTTCTTTTTTCTAAATAGCTCTTGTTATTCTCATTTTGTCTGTTGTCTGTGGGGAAGTGGAAAATAATTTTTCCTCCGTAAGCCATGCGTGTCGTATGAGGCGACTAAAATGCCGGGAGCAATGGGCTAGTAACCCCTTCTCCTGTAAACATTTACTAAAAAAGAGAAGAAGAAAAACTTTATAAAACTGGGATGCTTGAATATGCGTGGATGTAGTGCGGATGATAAGAAAGAGACGATTGCTGATGTTATGAATGAAAAGAAGTTGGATGTCCTGGCCCTGAGCGAAACAAAGCTGAAGGGGGTAGGGGAGTTTTGGTTGGGAGAAATAAATGGGATTAAGTCAGGAGTATCTGAGAGAGTTAGAGCTAAGGAAGGGGTAGCAATAATGTTGAAGGATCAGTTATGGAAGAAGAGGAGAATATAAATGTGTAAATTCAAGGATTATGAGGATTAAAATAAAGGTTGGATGCAAAAAGTGGGTCATAATAAGTATGTATGCACCTAGAGAAGAGAGGAGTGTAGAGGAGAGAGAGAGATTTTTGGAGATGTTAAGTGATTGTATAGGAACCTTTGAACCAGTGAGAGAGTAATTGTGGTAGGGAACCTAAATGCTAAAGTAGGATAAACATTTAGAGAGGGTGTGGTAGGTAAGTTTAGGGTGCCAGGTGTAAATGATAATGGGAGCCCTTTGATTGAACTTTGTATAGAAAGGGGTTTAGTTATAGGTAATACATATTTTAAGAAAAAGAGGATAAATAAGTATACAAGATATGATGCAGGGCATAATGACAGTAGTTTGTTGGACTGTAGTGGTAGATAGAAGACTGTTGAGTAGACTTCAGGATGTACATGTTTATAGAGGGGCCACAGATATATCAGATCACTTTTAGTTGTAGCTACAGTGAGAGTAAAAGGTGATGGGATACAAGGAAAACAGAAGCATCAGGTAAAAGAGAGGTGAAGGTTTATAAATTAAAAGAGGAGGCAGTTAGAGTAAGATATAAACAACTATTGGAGGATAGATGGGCTAGTGAGAGTAT